>JADLZN010003793.1:0-40000 GCA_018155175.1 Sinocyclocheilus anophthalmus
ACATATGGACAAATGTATTGGGACACCCCCTTCTTTAGAACAAAAGAAGGCACTTCCAAAACTGTGGCATCAAAGATGGAAACATAATTCATGTATTTAAATATTGTATTTCCATCTTTTTTGCCACAGTTTTGGAAGTGTCTAAAATGATTGTACGCATATGTACAAGTCATTGGTGTTTGGTGATGAGTTTTTGTTTTTGTTTTGTTGGTTTTCCCAATACTTTGGGCAATATACTGTATGTTTGGTGCGGTAGGGGGCCCAAACTCATATTCTTTCATAGGGCCCAAAATTGCTAGCGGCTCCCCTGCCAGCAACTTTGGTTACCAATATTCTTTAAAATATTGTCTTCTGTATTCAGTAGAAGAAAGAAATTCATACAGGTGTGGAAGAATGTGAGGGTGCGTAAATCATGACAGAATTGACATTTTTGGCTGAACCACAAGTATCCACAAGTATCCACAAGTGTAGTTATTCACATTAACAACATGTTCTGTTAACATTTGACAATGTCAGAGTGTTCTATTCTATTCTGTTCTATTCTGTTCTATTCTATCTATTCTGTACATTAATTTTTTTTTAATTTTTTTTAAGTAAAATGTTTTTTTGTTTGTTTGTTTTTTAAACATAAAACGTTTGTATACAGTTTTTTTCAAACGTTGCAGTTTAACCGTTAAAGTGGGAATTATGTTTTAGGCTTAAGCTTAAGCTTAAGCTTAATAAGCATGTATAAAGGTGATTTAATTTTCTTACTCTTGAATCCATGATAGCATTTGTATTGTTGTGTTGTATTACTTCTGTCTATTATGGAGCTTAGGGTATGTTACACCCTTTTATCCTGTCAGTTGAACACTGCACTGGTAAACCCTCATTCTGTTCTGCTTTTTCACTAGCATACAGAAACAAGAGCTTTCATTACAAACACATTTTTCATAGTCATATTTAAAATGTGTTCCTGAAACTTGAATTTGTCTGTCACTGTTTATTTTGAACTTTACCTTCCCTGTCATAAATCCATTTTGAAGCTCAGTAAGCAGAACTTTGCCTTGACTAAATAGATGACAGTGAAGGAAACTAACTGCAAAAGAAATGTATCACACTTTTACACAAATCCAACTAAAGAAATCTAAATACTGATTTTAAAAGCATAATAAATGTCAATTACCATAATTCAGCACATGCCGAATGCAGCGGTGTGTCTTACCTCTGTAGCGTCTGAGTCGCACTCTGTCCTGGAAAGAACTGCCTTCAACCTAGAGAAGTAAAACGCTCTGTTGATAATTGCAGCTGGGGCAAGAGGACGGCCATGGGTGTGTGTTTGTGTGTGCGTCAGAGGAAGAGACTGTAAGAGGAGACAGAGAAAGGAGGAGAAGAGAGTTAGAGAAAATAAAGATTAACCTCCTCTTGCAGGTTACATAGACCACCTCTCAGTGTTTTTCGAATAATCTTCAAGCAGAAGAATTCCGGAATATTTATAACATAACATAACAAACATAACATAATAACATAACATAACATAACATCACAACATAAAACATTAGACTCATGAGGTTGTTTTAAATTGTACTGAAGGAGTTTACATGCATGATGGATACCTTATACAGTCCAACTAAAAAAAATGCATAAGTAACTAATGTTAATACTGTGGTTCCTTTTAAAAAATGGTTATATTAATGGCAAGTGGTTGGTTACTATTTTTATTATAATTTTTTTTATTTTAGACATGCATTTTAGTTTTATTTGTTTTGTTTTTTAGGGGCCAAGCAGCAAAGGTGCATAGACACCTGTTGTGATAATTTGTCTTCTTGCTCTTCTTCTTCCTCCTCTTCTACTTCCTTGGCACTTGAGTCTATGGCAGTCCATAGAACCGAATGGTAAAAAAGTTGTGAAAATCGGCACACAGCTAGAGGGCAGTCTGAACATTAACCACATCAATTTTGGAGTCTCTAACTCAATTGCTCAAAAACAGTTTGCACTCATGTGTATGGTAATAACTTTTGAACTGTAAGGGCTAGAAACCTGTGATTCCTTGGTTCAGGACAATTCGATTGCATCCTATGAGGTGTTTTTGTGTTTTGTTTTTTCATCATGAAAATTTCCCACCAATTTGAATTTTACGAAAAACACTTTTTTCAACTCCTCCTAGACCAATAATCTGATTTTCACCAAATTCAACTCAAATCATCTTCAGACCAAGGCAGTGTGAAGTTATGGTTTTTGTGTCGATGGCATGATGTGAAATTGCATTTGAGGCTGTATCTCTACAAATCTTTGACATTTACATCAAACTTTATGGGTGTCATTGTTACCTGACCATACCACATAAATTTGGTAATAGCACCACCTATTGATAGTGATAAACTATTAAATTGTGTTAAACCATTAAATCATATTAAATCATACTTGTTTGCAACAAATAAGTAGGAAATGAGACTACTTGTCACTGCACTGACATTAGCACAACTTTTTCTAACTGAGTGGGAAAAAAAAACTTAACATAAAAGAAAATTTGTTAAAGCATGCTGGAAAACCAGTTTCAGTTAATGCAACAAAAACGATTCATGTAGTCCCAGCACACAGATTACGCAAATATTACTGTTTAAATGGACTAAACGCTGTGAAATTAAGTTCAGCATTTACGTTGCTTTAGCTTATTTTAATACAAATTAATTAAAAAAAATTTTTTCACTGTATTAAAATAATGTCTTAAGCACTTGTAGTGTTGTCAAACTTCTTTCTTGTTCTTTAATACAAGAATATTCCTGCTGCAGATATGGTTCTTTTTTATGTTTTATGTTTGCATGAGTATATGATCTGACTCTGAGATCATAATGTGAATATTTGAGTGTCGCACCCAGTGCATAGGATTATACTGGTAACCTTATGCACTCTTAATAAAAAGTGCTTCTGATGTTACCAGGTCATTCATAGGAAACATTTGTTGTTTATGCACACCAGTGTGCATACAATATTTAGAAAGAAAAAAATCATTGTGCTGCCTTAATCTGGATAAAGCCTTAAAACTGGAAGAATAGATTAGATGTATTTTCCCAACTGGCATATTTCCCAAACTAGTTATAGGCATTGAAATCACTGTGTATAACTAACTTTACAGTCTTTTTAACTACTTTTTCCTAAGTGCAGTCATTTGGTTTGTTTGCGTAGAAAAGTAGCTGCTGTGATTATTTTCTAAAGAACATCATGTTCATTTAGGATATTAGCTGTGAAGGGTGAAATAAACTGTTTGATGGAAGGTCTCATCTGATTGGTGTAATTCCTTGCAGTAGCTTATCTGTACTAATCCTGTTATTTGAGAGTGTATGGCATTCCGGAGGCTCTGTGTGATTTGTTTGTTTGATAGAGTCTGGCCGTTATGGAATGCACCATGCAGCATACGGTCACGTGTTTGGCATCTTGTACGGGGACAGCCTGCAGACATGAAAGGACAAGTCTGTTATCACACCCTGAGAAACACAACCTGTGTTTTCATCGGAAGAATTACTAACGTTGCCAGCACATATACTTACACACCCACACACAAACATGCATGGAGGCTAATGATAACTGTTCCTTAGTAAAAACACTGTTCTTTCCAGAAATTGTGAATCTTGAGTGTTTGTTTCAAGGGTGTGTGTGTCTATTTGGATCTAAGGTGTGTCTCTGTTATGTGTGGAATTGTGGATTCAGCGTCTTATCCAAGTGCTCGCATTAAAACATATGAGTCACAGTGTCAGCAAATGTTGCTTTGTGAGAGTTTGTGGCTGCTTAAGTTTTAATTTCCCATGGTTACACAATAACCTTAAACTATTTATTTGTTTGTGATTATATTTCATTTTTATCAATTTATTTTATTTTATTTAGACTATTGTAACTTTAAATTGTTTTAACATGAAATATGTGTGGATTTATTTGTCCCAAAACAGTATTTGGGTTAGATTACTGTAAATCTATTTAGCTTTATATAAGATTTATAGAGTTCCCTTTCGAAAGGGAACTCCACGCAGTGTCCCCTAGGGGTCGCTATGGGGATGCCTCCAGCATGACTGGTGTCTGAAGCATGAGTCTAAACACGACAATGAACTTGACATTGGCAGGCGGAAGCCTCTCTATGACATAATTAATGGAGCGACTGCGGGTATTAAAGGGCACCTGTGGAATACTTCATCCTCTTCTTTGTCTTCAGAGTCATTTGTTTCTGAAGTGTGTAGGTAAGAATGATGTTTATTGTAAAGTGTTTAGGAAGTGTGCAGATCCTTGTCAGCGCTATCTGACACCCAATGATGCACACAACCTATGCATTATGTGTTTGGCCGAAGAGTACACACGCTCTGTTCTTGAGGGAACACTCATTGTGAGCGTTTCTTTTCTCAAGGAAACTGGAACAATTATCTGCAGCTCTGGTCCTGCTGCTGCCGAGGCAGCGAGGAGACTGAGATCGTGTGGATTGCAGATGGAGCTTGCTGGCCAGTTTAGGAGAGGTGTTAATCTCTCGTGCTCATCAGCGGCTGACAAGGGTGAACTGCTGGAAGTGGATGTGCTGTCAATTACATCCTCTGATCCAGCAAGAAGTGCTCTGCTGGCTTCCAGCCAAGGTGAGCAGGATTTGGCTGATGAGGGTGAGGAGGATAATTCTGAGTTACGTTACTGCTAGATTAGACCTTCAGTGGAGGTGAGAAAAAGGGGAAATTGCTCAGAGTAGACTTGATGAGTGATTTCCATCCAGACATAACCACCCAGCTCCTGTGAGCCACCCATTCCTCCCTGATCTTCATAAGGATATCAGGCACGGGATAAACCATATTCAGCCAGCCTTTCATCGGTACCAGCATCACCATGCTGACGTCAAGGTGATGCGTGAGCATGAATATGTGTCGATGCCCCCTATTATATATATTTGGCGCCTATGATGATGGCGGCCTCCGTGGCGTGCTCTGCAGTTGTTTTTGTGTTTTTGTTAGTTTGTCCTGTCTTTAGTTATATCCCTGCAATCAGTTTCACCAGAGACCAAAACCCACCTGATTATATACGGTTTTAGACTCTATTCAGATGTTTTGCTGGACATAGTAGTTGGCCGAGCAGCTGCGCTGATACAGAGGGAAGCGAGCTGGGCACCCGGAAGCTCAGGGAGCGCAGATTTCGAACGCCGTTGCCTAGCATCCATCTGGCGAACCTCCGCTCTCTACCCAACAAAACGGACGAACTCCTTCTGCTCTCCCGGACAAATAAGGATTTCTCACACTCTGCTGCTCTGTGTTTCACGGAAACCTGGCTGAATGACGCCATACCGGACAGCGCGTTAAATCTGCCGGGCTTTCAGCTGTTCAGAGAGGACCTCGACGCAGAATCAACGGGGAAATCGTGCGGTGGTGGGACATGCTTTTACATCAACAAAAGGTGGTGTACAGATGTAACCGTATTAAAGAAGATGTGCTTTTCAGATCTAGAAGTGCTTTTCATTAACTGTAAGCATTTCTACTCGCCACGGGAGTTTTGCTCGTTCATTCTTGTCAGTGTTTACATTCCTCCGCAAGCGCACGTGAGCTCAGCTTTACAGAAACTCGCTGATCAGATCACAGAGACAGAACAACAACACTCAGACTCTGTTAATATATATGGTAATTTATTGGATCACTGTTACACCACAATAAAGAATACATATCACTCTGTTCCACGGGCAGCTTTGGGGCTCTCTGATCACTGTTTAGTTCATCTTATACCGACCTACAGGCAGAAACTGAAATCAGCTAAACCTGTATTAAGGACTGTAAAAAGATGGACTAATGAAGCAGAGCGGGATCTACAAGCCTGTTTCGACCTCACTGATTGGAGTGTTTTTGAAGCTGCTGCCACCGATCTGGACGAGCTCACAGAGACTGTAACATCTTATATCAGTTTCTGTGAAGATATGTGCATTCCTACCAGGACTCATCTAACTTACAACAACGACAAACCATGGTTCACTGCAAAACTCAGACAGCTCCGTCAGGCCAAAGAAGATGCTTACAGGAAGGGGGACAATGTCTTGTATAAACAGGCCAAATACACACTGGAAAAGGAGATCAGAGTGGCAAAGAGGAATTATTCTGAAAAACTAAGGACCGTTAACTTCCCGCATCAGTGTGGAAAAGTCTGAAAGAGATCACCAACTACAAGACACCATCCCCCAGCACTGTGGAGAATCAACAACTGGCAGACGATCTGAATGAGTTCTACTGCAGGTTTGAAAAAAAAAACCACACCCACCCTGAACACCTCTCCACACAACCATTCACACCTCCAGCAACCCCCCTCTCCCCCACACCTGCACTTCAAATCAGTGAAGACGAGGTGCGCCAGGTCTTCCGGAAGCAGAAAAGGAAAAAAGCACCAGGCCCAGATTGTGTTACACCAGCCTGTCTGAAATCCTGTGCTGACCAGCTGGCCCCCATCTTCACACAGATCTTCAACAGATCACTGGAGCTGTGCAAAGTCCCTGCATGCTTCAAACGCTCCACCATCATCCCCATCCCAAAGAAATCCAAAATTACAGGACTAAATGACTACAGGCCTGTGGCTCTAACGTCTGTGGTCATGAAGTCTTTTGAAAAACTGGTGCTGGCCCACCTGAAGGACATTACTGGACCCTTGCTGGATCCTCATCAGTTTGCCTACAGAGCAAACAGGTCTGTGGACGATGCAGTCAACATGGGATTGCATTATGTTCTGCAACATCTAGACAGACCAGGGACTTATGTGAGGATCCTGTTCGTGGACTTCAGCTCGGCCTTTAACACCATCATCCCAAACCTCCTCCTGCCCAAAATAACTCAGCTCTCCGTGCCCACCTCCATATGTCAGTGGATCAACAGCTTCCTGACAAGACAGGCAGCAGCTAGTGAGGCTGGGAAAATACACATCCAGCACCCGTATAATCAGCACTGGAGCTCCTCAGGGTTGTGTTCTCTCTCCACTGCTCTTCTCCCTCTACACCAACGACTGCACATCTAAAGACCCCTCTGTCAAGCTCCTGAAGTTTGCAGATGACACCACACTCATCGGCCTCATTCAGGATGGTGACGAGTCTGCTTACAGACAGGAGGTTAAAGAGCTGGCTGTCTGGTGCAGTCTCAACGACCTGGAGCTCAACACACTCAAAAAAGTGGAGGTGATCGTGGACTTCAGGAGAAAACCCACTGCACTCCCCCCACTCACCATCATGAACAACACTTTGGCTGCAGTATAGTCATTCAGATTCCTGGGCATCTCTCAGGACCTAAAGTGGGACACTCACATTGACTCCATTGTGAAAAAGGCCCAGCAGAGGTTGTACTTCCTTCGCCAGCTGAGGAAGTTCAACCTGCCACAGGAGCTGCTGAAACTACTCTGCTATAATTGAATCCATCCTCTGCACTTCTATAACTGTCTGGTTCAGCTCAGCTACCAAATCTGACCTCAGAAGACTACAGAGGGTAGTCCGGACTGCTGAGCGAATCATTGGTACAACAGTCCCTTCTCTTCAAGAACTCACTCATCCAGAGTGAGCAAAAGGGCTAGCAAAATCACTCTGGACCCCTCACATCCAGCACACTCCCTCTTTGAACTGTTGCCATCTGGTCGACGCTACAGAGCTCTGAGCACCAGAACGGCCAGACACAGGAACAGTTTCTTCCCTCAGGCAATCCATCTCATGAACACTTGACAATAAACTTGGAACACACAACACTACTATACATTTATTTAACACACATACTTAGTCTACATTTCAAATTTGCACATAATATACCTGTACATACAAAACTGTCGATTGTAATATACCTGCACATACAATTGTCAATTTATATATTGTTATTCCTTATTTACTTGTTCTATTTTTTTATTCTTCTTTTATTATCTGTGTTTTTGTTCTGTCGCTGTCATTTTGTTACACTGTGGAGCTTCTGTCATGGAAACAAATTCCTCGTATGTGAAAACATACTTGGCAATAAAGCTCATTCCGATTCTGATTCTATTTAAGAGACGCTTGTTAGCTATCTCTAGGCTGGGGTGACATTGACGTTGAAGGCTTCGGCCCTGCCATCTAAGCCACTCAAGGATACATCTCGCTTTAATGGTAGGGCACACGCGGCAGTAGGTCAAGCTGTTGCTGCCTTGCACACAATGTCAGTGTTGCAGGTGTACCAGGCTGATTTGCTGAAGGACTTTGACCAGGGTCAGGGTCGCTCCCCTGACGTGATAGCTGAGTTGCGCCGCACCACAGATCAGAAGGGCCACCAAGCAAACACCTGCTGCAATTGGTAGGGGTCTGATGGCAGTAAATGGTGGCCACTAAGGCATCTGTGGGTGAACCTGGCAGACTTCGGGGAGAAAGAGAAATGCTTTCTTATCGATGTGCCGGTTTTGCCTTCGGAATTGTTCGGCACATCCTTTGAGGGGGTAGTCGATAAATTCAAGGAGGCGAAGGCACGCTCAGTGGCTTACAGATCTCTGTGAGGGGGAACCTGGCCTGTCCTGGTCTGCGGGCTGAAGACAGGGCCAGGTGGTTAGTGTGACTACCCAAGGCCCTCCTCCTAAGAGAAGTAGGTCACAGAGGAGACACGAGTCGAGAAAGAAGAAAGGGGATATAATGGAAGTAATCCAGCGCAGATGTGGTCTGCTATCTGGAGCTGATAGTGGTACTGGTTTTGCCTTTCGGAATTGTTCGCCACATCCTTTGAGGTGGTAGTCGATAAATTCAAGGAGGCGAAGGCACGCTCAGTGGCTTACAAATCTCTGTGAGGGGGAACCTGGCCCGTCATGGTCTGCGGGCTGAAGACAGGGCCAGGTGGTTAGTGTGACTACTCAAGGCCCTCCTCCTAAGAGAAGTAGGTCACAGAGGAGACACGAGTCGAGAAAGAAGAAAGGGGATATAAGGGAAGTAATCCAGTGCAGACGGGGTCTGCTATCTGGAGTTGATAGTGGTACTTAACATCCACTCACTTGCCTATCCCCTTTTGTTGAGGAATAACACCAGCCCTCCTTCTTTTTGGGGGCAGTCATTGCCTAATGGTGAGAGAGTCGGACTTGTAACCCAAAGGTTACAGGTGCGTGTTCCAGTGTCAGGTCTGGCAGGAATTGTTGTAGGGGGAGCGAATAACCAGTGCTCCCTAGGCTTGCCGCGATAGACGGTGCTGACGGTGATACCGGTGTTAAGCCGCAACACCGGTTACGTCACTTGCCCACCGTGTCACCGACCCCCACTGTCGTTTTGATTTTTTATAGTAATAAAAATCATTTAGTTCAGTAAAAGAACAGACACTAAAATTAAAATCTGAACGCGGCTGCTCAATGCAGCATGCCGAACGACAGTCGCATCACAGATCAGATTTCATTTATCCAGAGAGGAGAGTGAGTCAAGCTGACTGACAAGAAGAGTGAGGTGAGGTGAGACAGACAAGACGATCGCGGATGATTTAGTTTAGAAACGAAATGCAAAAGCGCCAATTTTTTTGGCAATATTTTGGATTTTGAAAATCCTGTTGACTTTTGCCGTTTATCTAAGGTTGATTTTGGAAGTTTTTTTAAACATTATTTTTTTTATTTAATTGGTTCCACATTGTTTGCATTATTTTTACTTTATTTAAACTTTGTGTCATTTATTTATTTCATTTGACATCAAGGTATGCCGTGCCTCCAAGCTTTCTTAATCGTTTTGCTAATAAACTTTCTACAAACTTCTTATTTATTTGGTTATATATTATAAATTTTTACTTATTTCCAGTCTTGTATACCTATTAAACTTTATGTAAATTATTTGTTATTTTATATTAGCCTGCCCTATAGCATGGTGTATTTTTATTTGTTTTGTTAATAAAAGTTCTATGTTTTATATATATATGCTAAAGTGAGTTTGACGTTGTATTTTGTTGTTGCATTCAAGCAATTGATGCCGAATTGCCGCTAATTCGAAAGTGAAAGTAAAATGCTTTAAGCTATTTAAAAGCGAAGGAAAGCGAGGAAAAGAAGGAAAATTCAAAAGAACTAAAAACGAACAATTCCTTTCCTCCGAATTGACGCTATTTGAACATGAAAGTAAAATGCACACACTGCTTTTACAAGCTATTGACCACAACATTCTTTTGCATAGACTAGAAAACTTTGTTGGCATTAATGGAAGTGCATTAGCATGGTTCAAATCGTACTTATATGACCGCCATCAATTCGTAGCAGTGAATGAAGAGGTATCATATCGATCACAAGTGCAGTATGGAGTACCTCAAGGCTCATTACTAGGGCCATTACTCTTCACGCTTTACATGTTACCCATGGGAGATATCATCAGGAAACACGGCTGTAGCTTTCACTGTTATGCTGATGATACTCAGCTCTATATTTCTTCGCAGCCCGGCGAAACATACCCATTTGGAAAACTAGCGGAATGCATAGTCGATATAAAAAACTGAATGACGAATAATTTCTTACTGCTAAATTCTGAAAAAACAGAGGTGTTAATTATAGGACCTAAAAACTCTGCATATAATAACCTAGAACACTCTCTAAGACTTGATGGCTGCTCTGTCAATTCTTCGTCATCAGTTAGGAACCTAGGTGTGCTACTTAATAGCAATCTTTCCTTTGAAAGCAACATTTCTAGCATTTGTAAATCTGCATTTCTCCATCTCAAAAATATATCTAAATTACGACCTATTCTCTCAAAGTCAAATGCAGAAATGTTAATCCATGCGTTTATGACCTCAAAGTTAAATTATTGTAATGTTTTATTGGGTGGTTTAATAAACAAATAAACTTAATAAGCAAACTCCAGCTGGTCCAAAATGCAGCAGCTAGAGTTCTTACTAGAACCAGGAAGTATGACCATATTAGCCCGGTTCTGTCAACACTGCACTGGCTCCCTATTAAACATTGTATAGATTTTAAAATCTTGCTAATTACTTATAAAGCCCTGAATGGTTTAGTACCTCAGTATTTGAGTGAGCTTTTGTTACATTATAGTCCTCCACGTCCGCTGCGTTCTCAAAACTCTGGCAATTTGCTAATACCTAGAATATCAAAATCAACTGCGGGCGGCCGTTCGTTTTTACTATTAGCGCCCAAACTCTGAATAACCTACCTAACATTGTTTGGGAGGCAGACACACTCTTGCAGTTTAAATCTAGATTAAAGACCCATCTCTTTAACCTGGCTTACACATAACACACTAACACACTAACACATTTCTAACATTCAAATCCGTTAAAGGATTTTTAGGCTGCATTAATTAGGACAACCGGAACGGGAACACTTCCCATAACACCCAATACACTTGTTACATCGATTGAAGAATGGCATCTACGCTAATATTAATCTCTTTCATTCTTATTCCAAGGTCACCGTAGCCACCAGATCCAGACTGTATCCAGATCAGACGGTCACTGCAGTCACCCGGATCCAGTAAGTATTCAGACCAGATGGTGGATCAGCACCTAGAAAGGACCTCTAAAGCCCTGAAAGACAGCGGAGACCAGGAAATCTAGATAACCCCCATATACAGATCCCCTGTAAAGACCTTGTCTAAGACGACCACCGGGACAAGACCACAGGAACCAGATGAGTCCTCTGCACAATGTGACTTTGCTGCAGCCTGAAATTGAACTGCTGGTTTTGTCTGACCAGAGGAAAACTGGCCCCCGACTGAGCCTGGTTTCTCCCCCGACTGAGCCTGGTTTCTCCCAAAGGTTTTTTCGCCATCTGTTTCACGATGGAGTTTTGGTCTTGAAGCTATATCGTTGACATGATTGCAAAGATATTATTTAAAATGAGCTGGATGGTCTTTAATTGTAAAATTAGTGTTTACTATTGTCATTTGCATTATTGAATATTTTCCTAATTAATGCTGTACAGTTGCTTTGACACAATCTGTATTGTTAAAAGCGCTATATAAATAAAGGTGACTTGACTTTACTTGACACTGTCGATTACCGTTGGGAAACATTTCCTCACCGGCACAACCCTAGTTCTCCCCAATACCAGACTGAGTGAGACCATCGAGCAAGGCACTGAGACCCCAAAACCTTTTGGGGCGGATGGGGGGTAATACAGAGCACAAATTCCGAGTCTGGGGCTGGACCAGTGATGAAAATACCTCTGATGGTCTGGTACCAGGTTTGATACTGAGTGTATGTTTTACTTTGGTAAGTGTTGTTAGGCTTTCTCTCATTTTAAAGAGTCATTTGCCAAAGCCTCCACTCTCTAGACCGCCACTTAGGCAGTGACATTAGCCTGTAGGCTCTTTCTTTTTTGAGCCTCACTAACTGCCCCTGGCGTTGAGTGTAGCCAGGTCTCCTCTCATTTTAGAGCGTCGTTATGATGAGACCTCCACTCTTAACAGCTCCCTAACTAGGGTTTAGGGTTGTTAGGCTTCCTCCTATTTAAGAGACTCATTCGACTGGAGCCTCTGCTCCGCAGAGCTCCGCTTAACAGTGACATTGTATATAGGCTCTCTATTAAGCCTCGCTGATGGTTATGGGCGTTGAGTGTAATCAGGTTTCCTCTCGTTTTAGATAGTCGTTATGCTGAGACCTCCACTCTTTAGAGCTCCCCAACTAGGGTTGAGTGTGGTTAGGCTCCTCTCGTTTAAGAGAGTCATCCTGCTGAAGCCTCCACTCTTCAAAGCTGCGCTTAGGCAGTTGTATTAGTTTGTATGCTCTTCCTTTGCTGAGCCTCACTAACTGTCTCTGACGTTGAGTATAGCCAGGTCTACTCTCGTTTAGAGAGTCATTATGCTAAGACCTCCAGTCTTAAGAGTTCCCCCACTAGGATTGAGTGTTGTTAGGCTTCCTCTCATTTAAGAGAGTCATCCTGCTGAAGACTCCGCTCTCGAGCTCCGCTTAGGCAGTCTATAGTCTGTAGTAGGGCTGCCCTCGGCTAAAGTTTTTTCTGGTCGACTAGTAGTCATTCATTTGAAGCATTAGACAACTAATCGCATGTTTATTAATAAATCATTTAAATCAGTATAATTAGCCTTTAATTGCATACATAGCCTAATAAGAGCTCAAGCACACGCATAATGCTTGCCACAGTGCACCGGCAGAAGTAGCCTAATGATTATGAATGTGTCAGGGAAAAACAGTAATGAGACTGCATTAACATTTTAATAATTTGATAAACTAGAGTTTTCGTTTGTTTCGGATAAGACATACAGTGGGCGACACTGACTCCGCGGTACTGGTGGGATGCGCTGTATTATGTTTCATACGGAGTACATAATCTGAGAATTGTTTCCGGTTTGAATTGTGAATGGTTCATATTTTAAAGGGGTCATATGATGCAATTTTTAATTTTTTCTTTCTCTTTGGAGTGTTACAAGGTCTTGGTGCGTAAAGAAGATCTGTAAATTTGCAAAGTCTAAAGTCTCAAATCCAAAGAGATATTCTTTATAAAAGTTAAGAGTCAAACACGCCTACCTAAAAGGGCTCATTCTAACACGCCCCCACATGTCTAAGTCACGATATGGGAAGATTTGCATAAAACCGCCCAAATGTATACGCAAAGAAAGGAAGGCATAACTTTTATTCTCGCCTGTAGTATTGTTGACTACGGCCGCGCCGTCTCAAGCCCGCCCGCCGCTCACTCTAGCCGCCGTCCTCTGCTCACTCTAGCCCGCCAGCCTCTGAGCACTCTAGCCTGCCGTGTGTGACGCTGTGTTTCATTGTGAAAGTGAAACTACTTTGTTTGGCTTTCCAAAAGAGGACACAACTAGAAATCAGTGGTTAAGTTGTATTTACAACACTGTTCCAGAACAGTTCAAACCAAATATTCAGATATGTGGAACACATTTTATGGAGGACTGTTTACTCATCCTGGGCTGTTATGACTCACAGACTGTTAAGGACTTTTTTATATGTGATGGATCTTGAGATTCAAAAGCGAGTTTGTGCAGTGTTTGTAGAGTAGCGCTTGTTTTTTTGTTTCTCCGATCACAAATGCAGACATGGTTTTATGTTTACACGGCGCGATGCAACGCAACGTGTAAAAAGACAGTATAAATCATTATAATCCGTAATTCAATTCAAGTTTATTTGTACAGCGCTTTTCACGATACAAATCATTACAAAGCAACTTCACAGCAAATTAAGTTTCTACAATATTTAGTGGTAGCTTATCAGTGGTGACTGTCAGTCAATGTACGTATGGCAGAAATGTACGGAAAAATCAATTTAAGACGTAGTAAAACAGACGATGAACACTTAACAGCAATTATTATGATGCAATCAAACATATAGCAAAATGTGGTAGTTCTGTATGTTGTTTAAGGGTTGGCTTCATCTGAGGTCCTCTGAGGGGTTGCATCATCTATTCTCAGGTGTTCTGGATCCAGACTGAAGCTTGTGTAAATCCTAGTTACCACGGGATGTCAAAAACAGAGAAACAAATAGAGACATAATTAGCGTAGCTGCGGTTCCAACCAAGCTAAATTTATTTGTTTAACGCAAACTAAAGAATAATAATGTGATTTGATCAGATATAACTGCAGTACAAGATTATGATTTGCATTATTTAAATGCTTGGCCAAAGAGATGTGTCTTTAATCTAGATTTAACCCGAGAGAGTGTGTCTGAACCCCGAATGTTATCAGGAAGGCAATTCCAGTGTTTGGGAGCCAAATGCGAAAAAGCTACCTCCTTCAGTGGACTTTGCTATCCTAGGTACTACCAAAAGTCCAGAGTTTTGCGACCTTAGGGAGCGTGATGGATTGTAGCATGGTAGAAGACTAGTTAGGTACGCAGGAGCTAACCCATTAAGGGCCTTATATGTAAGTAATAATATCTTGTAACTGATACGGCACTTAATAGGTAGCCAGTGCAGAGACTGTAAATTGGGGTAATATGATCATATTTTAAGGACTCTAGCCACTGCATTTTGGACAACCTGTAGCTTGTTTACTGAAGATGCAAGACAACCACCTAGCAGAGCATTACAATAGTCCAGTCTAGAGGTAATGAATGCATGAACTAGCTTTTCTGCATAAGAAACAGGTAACATGTTTCGTAACTTTCAAGTTATAAGATGGAGGAATGCTGTTTTTGTAACATGGGAAATATGATTTTCAAAAGACAAAAAGTTGCTATTACATATAACACCCAGATTTTTGACTCATGTAGAGAAAGTAACAGGACATCGTCTATTTGCAAATTGAATCCAAGAGATTACTGTGTACTGTTTTTTTTTTTTGGTCCAATAAGTAATATATCTTTTGTCTTATCCAAATTTAATAGGAGAAATTTTTTGGTCATCCAATCTTTTACATTTTTTAACACATTCTGTTAGCTTAGATAATTTAGAAGTTTAATCTAGTCTTGAGATATGTAGTTGAGTATTATCAGCATAACAGTGGAAACTAATCTTGTATTTTCTAATAATATTACAAAGGGGCAACATGCATATTGAAAATAGTAGAGAACCTAGGACAGATCCTTGTGGCACTTCATATTTTACTGGTGATAATTAAGATTACTCCCCATTTAAATGAACAAAATGGAAGCGATCGGACAGGTAGGATCTAAACAATCTTAAAACCTGCCCTTGAATACCTGTATAGTTATGTAATCGATCTATGAGTATGTCATGATATAGTGTCGAACGCAGCACTAAGATAAAGTAAAACTAGCAATGAGATACAGCCTTGGTTTGACACAAGAAGCAAGTCATTTGTAACTTTAACAAGTGCATTTTCTGTGCTATGGTTCCTTTCAGTGGGGCCTGACTGAGAAAACGGGACGGAAATTCTTCATAGAGATAATTTTTTTGTAGGAAGGAGCACAGTTGAGCAGACACAAATTTTTCTAAAATTTTAGGCATAAAAGGATGATTTGAGATGGGTCTGTAGAGGCTTAATAACTGCCAGCTGAATGGTTTTGGGATGTGACCTCCTACTTAAGTACCACTGGATGCAATAAATACCTCGGTTATAATGGGTTTTAATGTTTTTGTCTCGTCGCTCCGGCTGGGACACGGCATCACAGTATGGTAAGGGGTGTAACATTTCTGTCACACACTTGAGGTATTCGGCCAAATCACACGCACTGATAGCTGGCCAATCAGAGCACACCTAACTTTTCAAAAAAATGAGCTTTGTAAAAATCGACGCGTTTCAGAATGGCGGGGCATAGAGGAGAAACAATAAATGTACAATATGTGGAAAATAATGTAATTTAAACCGCATAAACACATTTCATTACACCAAATACACAAAATAATGTTCTTTTTAGCAACATTATTTGACCCCTTTAATGTCTGTAAGGCAAAGATATCCACAGAGTTTCGCGTTCAAGTTCACAGACCGAGGGGGCAGAAAGCGCATCCTGTTTGCTTTCATTACTTTACAAAAACGCGGTATTGTGAGTGCACACAAATAAACGATGAGTTGTTTAGCCTGCCAGTAAGATGCTGTATAGCTAAGGCACAGCGATTATTGCTGGGCCTTCAGGGATGAATTTCTAACTTATGCGTCTTAACTTAGCCAGTTAAGGCAACCATCACTCAGCATGGTGGCGTGAGTATTCCGATTCCCCTAGCGGCCCCTAGGGGACGCAGCGTGGAGTTCCCTTTTGAAAGGGAACGTCTCAGGTTACGCATGTAAACATGGTTCCTTGAGAATAGGGAACGAGAAGCTGCATCCCTTGGCCATGCTTCGGGCATTCCTGCCTGCATATCCTTCAGACAAAGAAGAGGATGATGTATTCCACAGGTGCCCTTTTATATCCGCAGGCGCACCATTAAGATTGATTCAGTCCTAATTTATGTATTACATTTTTAGGATTTATACTGCATGATGCTGTATTTTTTCCTGGATGTTTATATATTTGTATGTGAAAATAAGACAACTTTGAACTTTGAAAACACATTTTAATTATCTTTCCTTCTTTCTTTCGTTTGTTCTTTCTTTCCTTTAAATGGACATATGCAGGTCAATTGGGCAGTATAATGTTCTTATGGCCTTTCAGAATACTGGACAGTAAACAAGAAAATAATTATTGTGGGACATGCCCATCTGTCCCTTGAATCACAGATTGGCCCCAGGCCTGTGCATGCTTAATTTTGCTGTAAATTATTACAGCTTTGAGTCATTATGCACATTATGGTGGTCTGTGAATGATTTTCGTTATAAGGGTTTTGAGCATTGCATGTGTTTGTGTAAGTGCATGTGTAGCAAAGTGGCGTTGGGCAACATAAACAGTAACACTGGAGAAATGACTGCGCCACCCTAGGACTTGCACCCAGGGAAATACTATGCACACTCAGGTGCAACTCAAGGCAACACAGGTTCAAGTCTACTTAAATACGAGCAAGAGACGTGGGTACAGAAATATATTTTATTTTATTAATTCAATTAATAAATAATTTTGCTAAAAAGAATCACACATGCAATAACCAACTTAAAATGATAGTACTACCTGCTGCTGATCTCCAAAATACACAACACACAAAAAGGTTTACAGGGCTGTGGCCAACTGGTATCAAACTCCAAAAGAAGCATACATTTCAATTATCACACACTATCAGTGCACACATTCACAATACCCAGTGAGATTACTGTCGGTGATCGACACAGCACGACACTGCACACGGTGACAAGACAGCACCACCACCACACAAGTGTGGAGAATCTGCCTCCCTGCTTTTTGTTGGACACACAGCACCTGTAATTAGATAAACCACATCGACTTAATAAACCACACACCAGCACACTAATTCACACTGAATAAAGAAAAAAATATATAAACTTAATTATAACAAAATATAATTAACTCAATTTCAAACAAAATCAAGAACACAACAGAAAAAAAGAATAACAATTTCCAACAACTGGTTCAAAAAGACAAATAATCAAAAAAAAGAAATAAAGCAAATTAATAAACTTTAAAGATGAAATACACACAGAATGAAATAAAACAAATATTAAAGGGGTCATATGATACTTTTTAAAAGATCATTATTTTGTGTAATAGAATGTTGACATGCTTTAATGTTCAAAAAACACATTATTTTCCAAATACTGTACATTATTGTAGGTCCAATATGCCCCACCTCTCTCAAACGCTTAATTTTCTACAAAGCCCCCTCCTTTGACAAGCGCAGCTGCTCTGATTGGCCAGCTGACCAGTGCATTGTGATTGGCCGAACACCGCAAACACTTGTCGGAAATGTAACGCCCCTTCCCATAACTCGCGAGCTCATCTTTCAAAATAAATGTAAAGACCAGAGCCCGAAAGGGGAACAGAGTCGAGTGACAGACAACAATGATGAAGCTGGTATGTGCACAAGCCACGGTTAAGACAGCTGATCCCACTGTGATATGCCCCCCCCCCCCTCTCTCGCGCTCTCGCTCGCTTCGCTCCCGCCACACACACACACACGATGCTGCAAAACTCCGCATTGAACAGTCAATAGCAAATACTTAAACTAATAACAAAAACAGTAGCTGATTCAGAAGCGACAGATTATCATAGCAAAGTCAGAATTAACTCCTAGGTTCACGAAATGGTCGTCCATAAAATTCATTGCTGTTAAGTAATCTTAAAGATTCCTAAATGAAACTACTTTCGGAAGGCCAAATAAAGTGCTTTTGCTTTCACCTAGAATCACTCAGCATCTCCCTGACATGGCTGCTTCAACACTAACTGCGGTTACTGAAACCACGCCTTCTTTCTTTGCGTGAACATTTGGGCGGCATTATGAAACATTCCACATAGTGAGGTGGATATGTGGGGGTGTGTTAGAACGAGCAGTTTTAGGGGGGTGTGGCAGAGTTTTAAATTTGATAAAGAATATCTCTTTGGTTTTGAGACTTTAGACTTTGCAACTTCAGGGATCTTATCTAATCACGAACAGCTTGTAACACTCCAAAAAAGAATGGAAAATTGGAAATTGCATCATATGACCCCTTTAAAAAAAGGCACAAGACGAGCCATCCAACCAAAAGGCAAATAAAAGAAAAGCAACTAATGCACAAAAGTAAAATTAAACTGATACAAAACAAAACTAGACAAATAAACAAAGAACAAGACAGCAGCATATTTCTGGGGACTGATGTTCAGACTAAACCACGTGCACTGAACCCTCAGTGCACTGAACCCTCAGAGCAGGAACCCTCCAACATATTACTAAAAAAAGAAACAATAACATGTCATTAAATAAGGGTAATTCAAATATATGAAACCGGACACCCTTAAACACTTCATTTATACATACCGGACACTGCAGCAGTCAGCCACGTTAAATTGACAGGGCCGGCGTGAGCACTGCACAGTATAGAAGCAGAAGTTGACGCTAACAGAAACTAGATAATGCAGCCAACCGCCACACCAAAGCAGAGCCAGTACGATGCGAAGCGGTGTAGATGCAAGGGGCTGACAACAACGGGATGCCGAGTAGGCAGTCCGACCAAACACCAGTCGCAAACATTAACCAGTTAACATCTCATACGGCTATAAATGGTACAGAAACGCTAACATTAGTATAATAAACCAATACAAGAGACGCTAAACCACACTGCTGTAATGCTTACCTTTCCAATAGACGCACAAAATCAACCCTAAGCGAGCCGTGGCTGAATTAGCCACACCGCTAACAAACACACAGTGTCGAACGCCAGTACCAGAAAGGGGGCACCTGAGTAACACCTCCGACTGACACAAATCAGCCCTTTATACACCCACCTATGCCTGCTGATAGGCTAACAATATTCTAACGTCAATACAGGGAGCGGCTAACTACCTTGCCACAATCTACCCCTGCTTTTTGTATCGTCGTCCCAACGATGCAGTACAGAAAACCCTATATGCACAAATCAATGCCAAGGCCTAAAAAGGACAGAAATCCCACTTGAAACAGTCTCCTGTGGGAACATAGCCTCACTAGTCGCCTCATCCACTGCCCGTGGGAGACGATGAATGTTGGAGTGCTGACCTGCCGTAGCTCTCGTTGTCCTTCTCTGTGCGACTGCATCAATAACAGGCAGGCCTGTGGACACGGTAACAGATACAGAAGGTGGACTCATATCTACGGAGCACGATGGTCCTGAGGCTACCGGCACCCTTGTCACGGTCCCAGAGGTTGCAACCCGTACTGCGGTATAGGCTCAGCCACTGAGATTGAATCTCTTAATGCCAGCCTAGGTGGCATTGGGGGACTAGCTTGAGGGACTTCAGGCACTAAGGCCAACAAATCACCCTCATCCAGCTCATCTTCAGGAGGTGGCGCTTTTACAACTTGGTACACAACTGGATCCCACAAATCCTGGATTTTGTGGCAACCTCTCATGCCACACTCACGTAGGTAAACCAATTGGCTCTCCTTCAGTGGTATACACTGCACATTCTGGTCATAATATGCCTGACGTCGTTCTGCGGCGACCCTTAACGTGACCCTCACGTGCACCTTCAAATGCCACCTGGAACCTAGTTTGATGTTACAAAATCCAATCATGGACATTACCTGCCACCGCCTCCTGAACTCCCCCCAGCAAAAAGTCAACTGGAAGCCACGGTTCTTGCCCAAACATCAAATAATATGGGGACTCCCTAGTCGCTTGATGCGGAGTGGTGTTATAACAAAAGAGTACCTGCGGAAGACAAGACACCCAGTCTCTCTTTCTAGAAACAGGCAAAGTGCGGAGGAGGTTATGCAAAGTCCTATTGAAGCGCTCGCACTGGCCATTACCGGCCGGATGGTAGGGAGTAGTGCGAGACTTCTCAACCTTATAGAGGTGACAGAGCTGCTGGATAAGTGAGGATTCAAAGTTGCGGCCCTGGTCAGAATGAATCCGACCAGGAACCCCAAACTTATAGCAGCATTCCACAACAAGAACCTGGGCCACAGTCTCGGCACGTTGGTCCCGTGTAGGGAGAGCAAGGGTATATTTAGTAAAAACATCAGTCATTACTAAAATATTTTCAATGCCTGAACGAGAAGGTTCAAGCATTGTAAAATCAATGGCTAAAATCTCATTTGGCCTCGAAGCCAACAGATGGCCCATAAAACTACGGGCAACGGGCTGAGCATCTTTAGCAGACTGACACCTTTCACACTCCTGGCACCAACGGGCCACTTCAGAAGACATCCCCGGCCAATAGCATCGTTGCCGTACCAACTCAGTGGTTTGCTCAATACCCTGGTGTCCATGCTCCTGATGAAGCTGTGTCAGAACCTCAGCTATCAAGATGGTCGACAAAATCAACTGATAAATCTCCTCACCCCCATCAGGACGAAACACCTGTTGGTATAACACACCGGCTCTTTCCACAAAACGTTCCCATTGACGGAGCAAAATTAAACTGGACTTGGATAACCGTCTACGTTCTTCTATGCTAGGGAACACTTTTCGTTTCCAAAAAGGCAGAACCTCCCTAATAACTGGGTCTGCCTGCTGCAGAGAACTCAAATCGACAGCAGAATGGCTAGTCAGAACAGAAATAATTGCTTGAGTGGCTTGAGAAACTACATCTACACCTCCCACTTGCTGCGCAGCATGAGGGACTGCAGTGCCTGGGAGCCAACCCTCCACCACACTGCAATCAGGTGGGTGCCGCCTCGACAGAGCATCTGCGTTTCAGTTACTTTTCCCCGACCTATACTTTATCTCGAAATCAAAAGCAGCAAGTTGTGCTGCCCAACGCTGTTCAGTAGCCCCAAGCTTTGCTGATGCAAGATGACTAAGGGGGTTGTTATCAGTAAAGACTACACATTTGTGCCCTAGCAAATACTCCTGAAACTTCTCAGTCATGGCCCACTTGAGCGCCAAGAACTCTAACTTCATAGAGGTATAATTGGACATGTTGCGCTCAGTGGGCCTAAGACTGCGACTAGCATAGGCAATAGGCCGCACCTGTCCTCCTTGTTTTTGGGAAAGAACAGCACCTAAGCCACTATAGCTAGCGTTGACCTCTAGAATGAAAGATGAGGAGAAGTCAGCGTAAGCAAGAACAGGGGCAGAAGTTAGTTTACTCTTGAATGCCTCGAAACTACTCTGACAATGCTCTGTCCAGGCACCCCCAAAACTCTGTCCCCTACATTTCTTTAACTTTCCTCCTGCCAGTTCGGCCACCAGTTTATGCAGAGGGGCTGCCAACTTGGCAAACCCCTCCACAAAACGGCGGTAATAACTGGCAAAGCCTAGAAAAGAGCACAACTCCGAAATGCTAGTTGGAGTACGCCACTGGGCCACTACCTCAACCTTGCTTGGGTCTGTAGCAACACCTTGAGATGACACGACATGTCCTAAATACTTTACCTCAAGTTGGAAGAATGCACACTTCTCTAACTTGGCTTTAAGTCCCTCAATCCCTAATCGACCCAAGACCACTTTCAGCCGTTCTAAATGTTGGACCATGGAGGAAGAGAACACCACAATGTCGTCCAGATATAACAACAAGGACTGACATTGTTGGTCACCAAACAACCTCTCCATCAGACGCTGAAAAGTGCTGGGAGCATTGCAGAGACCAAAAGGCATTCTGTTCCACTCGAATAGGCCAAATTGAGTACAAAAAGCAGTTTTAGGTCGGTCAGCCTCCATGACAGGGACCTGATTATACCCGCTGACCAGATCCATTGTGGAGAACCAGCGGGCCCCTGTCAGAGCATCCAGGGACTCCTCAATACGAGGCAAAGGGAAGGCATCCTTCTTGGTTTTAGAATTTAGTTGACGGTAGTCTACACACATCTGCAGACTACCGTCCTTCTTTTTAACCAGGACAATGGGAGAGGCGTATGGACTGCAGCTCTCTCTGATCACCTGTGACTCCAGCAGTTGGTTAATATGTGCTTTCACTACCTCATACTCAGAAGGAGGTATCCTCCTGTACCGTTGCCTGACAGGGGTATCATCTAAAAGAGGAATATCGTGAAAGGAGATTAGTACACCCTAAATCCCCCTCATGGGTTGAGAACACAAAGTGGTACTTTTGAATCAGGGCCCGAACCTGAGCTTGTTCTTCCCCTGACAAAACTGACAAATCTACAGAATGAATCTGCTCCTGTACAGTAGGGCCTACCAGAGCAGTATGAGCACTCACCATAGCAGTGACTGACCTCACTTCACTAATGCCTTCAGGCAAACTATTAACAAAAACACCATTCAGGATACCGAAAGATGTCCTAGGGTAAAGTGCAACCTCAGTAACACCCACATTTACCACGGGTATATAAACTGTGTCCCGGGTCACTTGGACCAGTGCAGGGGAAGCCAACAACCCAGCAGGCAAACCCACCTCAGGTGGCTCAAACAACACAGTACCACTAGAATAACACTCTGAACAGGTTGCTGCTACAAGCTTCATCGTGCCACCCGGAATGCGACACACCCCACGCCCCCGCACTCTAACTGCACCAGCACAATCAACAGAAAACTGAGTATTAACTTGACGACAATGCTACAACGCATGCATTACGGAACAAGGGGCCTGTGACACTGCAGGTAAATCAAAAAGAGCTACACCATGTTGCCCAAAGAGCTCCTGGTAGCACCGTCTAAGAACATTCATTCCTAACACACCAGGGACATACAAACCAGAACTACCAGGAGGGTCCCTGACAACCAGCACACCACAATTTGGAACTAATTTACCACAAAGCTCGACGTCTAGCTTCATGTAACCAAGGTAAGGAATCGCAAGACCATTGGCAGCAGTAAGTTGCAACCACTGACAAGACTTAAGTCGCTCCTGCCCCCATGGCTCAAAATATTGGAGAAAACAACTCTCTGTAATTGTAGACACCATAGAGCCAGTATCTATCAAGCAGGGCACCTGGACCCCGCCAATAAGAACATTAAGATGAGGGCAGGAGGACACTAAACAAGACGCAGGAGTGGTACCATTTACAACACTTGAGCCGGATGACTCCCCAACCGAGCTGTGGCTCTGCAGCTCGGTGGGGATTAGTTTTCCGACTGCTGTGATGGACGAGACTGCCTACTACTAGTCGAAAGTTCTCCATTGCACTCCCGAGTGAAATGGCCAGGGTGTTGACATCTCCTACATATTACATGACCATAACGTGGGGATCGGCTACGTGAATTAGGGGCCTGTAAATGAGCAAAACCTTGGGTGAGCTGATTTAACTGCTCTTGTTGCAATTTTAACATTTCCCTTAGTTCAGTTAACAGTCTACTTAAATATGAGCAAGAGACGTGGGTACAGAAATATATTTTAATTTGTTAATTCAATTAATAAATTATTTTGCTAAAAAAAAATCACACAAGCAGTAACCAACTTAAAATAATAGTACTACCTGCTGCTGATCTCCAAAATACAAAACACACAAAAAGGTTTACAGGGCTGTGGCCAACTGGTATCAAACTCCTAAAGAAGCATAAATCTCAGTTATCACACACTATCAGTGCACACATTCACACACTCACAATACCCAGTGAGATTACTGTCGGTGATCGACACAGCATGACAAGCACAGCACACGGTGACAAGACAGCACCACCACCACCCAAGTGTGGAAAATCTGCCTCCCTGCTTTTTGTTGGACACACAGCACCTGTAATTAGATAAACCACATCGACTTAATAAACCACACACCAGCACACTAATTCACACTGAATAAAGAAAAAAAAAAAAATATAAACTTAATTATAACAAAATATAATTAACTCAATTTCAAACAAAATCAAGAACACAACAGAAAAAAAGAATAACAATTTCCAACAACTGGTTCAAAAAGACAATGAAAAGAAAAAGCAAATGAATAAACTTTAAAGATGAAATACACACAGAATGAAATAAAACAAATATTAAAGTATAAAGCCAAGATGAACCATCCAACGAAAAGGCAAATAAAAGAAAAGCAACTAATGCACAAAAGCAAAATTAAACTGATACAAAACAAAACTAGACAAATAAACAAAGAACAAGACAGCAGCGTATTTCTGGGGACTGATGTTCAGACTAAACCACGTGCACTGAACCCTCAGTGCACTGAACCCTCAGAGCAGGAACCCTCCAACATATTACTAAAAAAGAAACAATAACATGTCATTAAATAAGGGTAATTCAAATATATGAAACCGGACACCCTTAAACACTTCATTTATACATACCGGACACTGCAGCAATCAGCCACGTTAAATTGACAGGGCCGGCGTGAGCACTGAACAGTATAGAAGCAGAAGATGACGCTAACAGAAACTAGATAATGCAGCCACCTGCCACACCAAAGCAGAGCCAGTACAATGCGAAGCGGTGTAGATGCAAGGGGCTGACAACAACGGGATGCCGAGTAGGCAGTCCAACCAAACACCAGTCGCAAACATTAACCAGTTAACATCTCATACGGCTATAAATGGTACAGAAACGCTAACATTAGTATAACAAACCAATACAAGAGACGCTAAACCACACTGCTGTAATGCTTACCTTTCCAATAGACGCACAAAATCAACCCTAAGCGAGCCGTGGCTGAATTAGCCACACCGCTAACAAACACACAGTGTCGAACGCCAGTACCAGAAAGGGGGCGGGGGCACCTGAGTAACACCTCCGACTGACACAAATCAGCCCTTTATACACCCACCTATGCCTGCTGATAGGCTAACAATATTCTAACGTCAATACAGGGAGTGGCTAACTATCCTGCCACACATGCATATGCTAGCAACTGCAGTGCATGTACAATAGAAACTTGTGCTACACTCAGCAGTGCATGTGCAAAATCCATGCCAGTATGAGAAAGAGCTCTCTCTAGAGGAGACCCCTCACCACTTAACATATTGAACATATTGAAATTCATAGGGTTTTCCGACTCAAAATCCTGCCTGCATGCACAGGGGTCTTTGAAGACATCATCCAATAATTGCTGACCTATTAATCGAAGCAAGTCAGTTCTGATAACTCAAATACAACATCATTTTCTGCTGGATTCCAAGACATAGGGGCATTATTAATGAGTTTTTACAGAAAGAATCATTAAATGCCAAATCCCACATTGTGACCTCGTAGCAACTCATAATGTACATATATTCATACTGTAAAGATTGCGTATATTTATAAGTATTACTTTATTAATGCATAAATGTCTCATAATTTAATTATATTCTCAAAAGCAGAAATCTTATTATTACGTTATGAGAAATGTATTACATTATAAACTCACCAAAAATATTGTCATCTTGTCATAATTGAGTGTTTTTCAACATAAAACATTAAAACTTAAACATAAAAACTTATTCAAATAGCACCAGATTCAAATATTCAAGCAATTATTATTATTATTATCATTATTAGGGGCCAAGCACCGTAGGTGCATAGGAGCCTATTGTATCCGTTGGCGTTATTCTTCTTCCGTTTCTTCCGCTCTTGAGTCTATGGCAGCCCATATTTGAAATTTGGCACACTGATAGAGGACAGTCGCAACATTAACCATAGCAAGTTTGGAGTCTCTAACTCAAACCCTCTAGTGCCAACAACAGCTCAAAGTTGCACTCTTGTTTATGCTAATAACTTTTGAACCATATAGTTTATAAGCTAAATTTCTTCTGTTTCCTTGGCTCATGCCGAGTCGAATGGACACGTATGGTTTAGTTTTTTCGCTATTTGTAATTGTTCGTAAAAAAAAAAAAAGCATGCAAACATGGATCTGAGGCTATATCTCCGCAACGGTTTGGCGTATTGAGACCAAACATGGTGTGTGTTATAACAAGCATGACCTAAGACTACCTGCAGCGTTTCGGCGCTGTGCCACCTAGTGGTCAGGAGATATGAAAAATGCATATTTTTGCTTAGAACCATTTAGATTCGGTGCAGCATGTTGAGTCAAATTATACCAAATTTTCCCAGGTCAGCCATTTAGAATTTTATAATAAAATGCTATATTTTACGAATGCATTGAAATGCGTTCCGAAACTTGGCATGGGTCATCAGCACGATGCCCTGATGGAGCCTGAGAAGTTTCGAGCCAGCGCCACCTAGTGGTAAAATCAAATATTCACATGCTTATAACTTTGGGTGTGGTCGACTTATTTTCACGGGAATTTTAGACTCCTGAACTTTGCCTTATGGTTTGTGCAACGTTGCATTTTAGTGCTTAAAACATATTTGCCAATATCTTCGAAACCGTTTCTCCGATCGACACGAAACCACCGTAGGAAATTCGAAAACATAGCAAGCTGGCTATACGCTAATGCCCAATTGCCAAAATTTTGATAGTAAATGGCAAAAAAATGCAAACAAAGTCAGCCATCTGTAAGTTTTTTCTCTTCTCACATAAATATGTCTATAACTTCTCACATATAAACATGTCTAAATATCTAAAGAAAATTAGATATTTTCACCAAATTTGAAACACATATGTATGGGCACACTCTAAGGACACATACAAATTTGGTGGGATTGTGCCTCTTGGTGGCGCTATAATTTAACAAAACATGAAATTGCCATTGACTACAATAGAGTATTATGATATAAAATGCTATATTTTATGAATGCATTGGTGTACCATTGCAAAACTTTGTATGTACCATCGAGACCATGACTTGAAAGTACTCAAAATTATTTGAGAAAGTGCCACCTTGTGGTCAAAAGTTATAATGAAATTTACAAAAATGCTAATAACTTTTGCTTAAATTAGCCTATTGTAATGAGACTGGTCTTGATAGATTCCTTGGATTATGCCGAGAACATCGATACCAATTATTCCGTAATCGGCCAAACTTCCTGTCTGCCATTTTGATTTTCTTTAAAAACCTACTTTTTCGAATTCCTCCTAGACCATTGGTCTGCTTTTCACCAAAATCGAATCATATCATCTTCAGACCATGCTGACAAAAAGTTATGGATTTTGTGTTTAGAGACAAAACCGTTTTCGCATACCACATCAACGAATTTGAGGCATGATGCCAAAATGACACTTGAGGCTGTATCTCTGCATAGCTTTGACATAATGACAACAAACTTTGTGTGTGCCATTGCCAACTCACACAGAACACACCAAAATGATTTGATTACAGTGCCACTTGTTGGTCAAAAGTGATAAGCCATTTGATCATATTACTAGAGGTTGTATTTATGTTTTTCAGCAGTTTTCCCTGTTGAAAAAACCAGCATACACTGGTTAGGTTTGTTTTGACGCTGGGATGCTGGTTTAAGCTGGTCCTTTGCTGGTTTGTGCTGGTCCTTTGCTGGTTTTAGCTGGTCCTTTGCTGGTTTATGCTGGTCCTTTGCTTGTTTATGCTGGTCATTTTGCTGGTTTATGCTGGTCCTTTTGGTTTATGCTGGGCATGTGCTGGCCTAACGACCACACAACCAGCAAAAGACCAGCACAAACCCACAAAATGACCAGCATAAACCAGCAAAGGACCAGCTTCAACCAGCAAAGGACCAGCATAAACCAAAAAAGGACCAGCAAAAACCAGCAAA
This sequence comes from Sinocyclocheilus anophthalmus, assembly GCA_018155175.1. Taxonomy (NCBI): domain Eukaryota; kingdom Metazoa; phylum Chordata; class Actinopteri; order Cypriniformes; family Cyprinidae; genus Sinocyclocheilus; species Sinocyclocheilus anophthalmus. The sequence goes on from JADLZN010003793.1 coordinate 28,377, forward strand.
GGACAAGCATAAACCAACAAAGGACCAGCATCCCAGCGTCAAAACATACCTAATGTTACGGGGCTGACAAGACGTGAGACGTGCGGATCCATGTGCAAGCTTTATTCACAGGCGTGGTCAGAAACAGGCAAGGGTCAGACAATGGCAACAGGTATATAGAGGGCAAGACACAAGAATATACCTAGAGCTAGTGTGGGTCTACGATCGGCGAACAGAATCAACAGGGCGAGACTAGAGGGGTAAATCCAAGAACAATGCAAATGTCCAGGCAGGGGCAAACAGTATCTGAGTAGGGCAAGACGAGAGGGGGAATCCGAGATACACAGGCAAAGATCAGGACACGAGAAAACAGACAAGGCACGACTGAGATTCGGCGAACAGAGCGAGACTAGAGGGATAAATCCAGGTACATGGCAAAGGTCCAGGCAGGGGCAAACAGTATCGAGGAGGTCAAACCGAGAGGGGGAATCCATATATACACAGCAAAGATCAGGACACGAGAAAACAGACAAGGCATGACTGAGATAAGGCTATGGAAAACTAGCGGCTCCGTAGAGTAGCTATCGCTTAGGTGATAAACGTATACAATCTCACAGCATTGGACGGACAGAGTTAGGTTATTAGTGAAGGTGTGAATTGGATGACAGCTGTGTGCCACTGCATTGCTGTGGGCAATCAACTGTGTGTGTGTGTGTGTGTAATCAGTGCAATGGATGATGGGAACTGTAGTCTGGGTGAAGTGCAACAGTGGTGTGGTGCAAGAGTTCATAGTAGTGGAAGGGTGACCTCTGGTGGCAAGCATACGGAAGCTCATGGACCGAATTCGTGACACCTAACCCGCATATGCGGTTTTTTCAACAGGTTTTTACCATATCATCCTAAAAAAACGACGTTCAATACTAATTTCTGCAGTTGGTCGGAAAGCTTGCTTCTGTATGCTTGGCCCTGTATTGCTGCTTGCAGCTATATTTATTATTGATGTTGATATTATTAGTATTATCAGGGTATATTACTTCTTGTAAATACATGAGCCAAAGATACTAGGGCTTTAGTTAAAATAGAATATAGATTAGAATAGATTTAGGATTAGAATATATAGAATATATATATAGTGGGAGGAGTTGGATCTCAAGTTGGTGGAGTTGGTGCACCACTGTAATACCAGTGTACTTAATATAAAGTTTAACATTCTGGACACCAACCACAATTTATAAGTAAAGCCTACTGGCCGCTGCTTTGTAACATCAGAGTAATTACATGGTAAATCCATAGGAATTGTTTACTTAATATAAAGTGTAACACTTTCTTTACCAAAAAGTGCTGTTAGTCCTGTTACACATTTGTACTTTCATTACCAAAATGTGTTGTTACCAATGTCCTGTTACATATTTGTATTTGCACATACCATTCAGTGGGTTGTTAAATATGTTTAGTTACACAAACATTACAGCTGTAGATACTATGTACCAATGTGTACTTACACTGTGGTTACATACTATGTACACATCTAGTTACTATGTAAGTACACATGTATTAGGGCCACTTAATATAAATTGGGACAAGCACCTTACATTATATAGCATTTCTACATACAGATTGTTCAAAGCAGCTTTACAGTGTTGAAAATAGTTTGTCAATAATGCAAGACAATAGAAAACAGTCAGTTTATCAGTTAAAGTCAGTACATTGTTAATTCAGTCTTGTCATTGTCCAGCTGAGTTCAGTTCTCTTCCAATAGTGTCTGTGCAGTCGTCAACAATGTTGCCAGAAATTGTGTTCTGAACTAAGGAAACCAAAGGCGACTGGGGCAAGGAACCAAAACTTCATCTGTGACAGAAATGGAGAAAAACCTTGGCAGAAACCAGGCTCAGTCGGGGGGCCAATTCTCCTCTGACCAGACGAAACCAGCATGGTGTGGTTTAATTCGGCTGCGAAGGCAACGTCCAATTGAGCAGAGGACTCGTCTGGTTCTCATGGTCTTCACAGCGGATCTTGGGTTCATCTAGTTGACATGGTCTCCTCTGACATTCGGGGCTGTAGAGGTCGTCTCTAGGTGCTGATCCACCATCTGGACTGGATACGGACTAGATCCAGATGACTGCAGTGACCATTTGATCTGGATATGGACTGGATCTGGGTGGCTACGGTGACCTCGGAATAAGAATAAATCAGACTAATATTAGCATAGATGCCATTCTTCTTACAATGTAACAAGTACATAGTGTGTTATTGGAAGTGTTCCCAGTTCCAGTTGACCGCATTAATTAGGTCAACTGGAATCAGTTGAACTGATTCCAACTGCGGGTGGTAGATCCTTTTCCTATTTAGTGCCCAAACTCTCCTATTTAGTTTGGGCACTAAATAGGAAAGGGATCTACCACCCACAGTTGATTTTGATATTCTAGGCATTATCAAATAGCCCCATGACCTGATGTGGTCGTCAGTACGCTGCACTGTTCAACATCTGACCATGTCCTTCCACTTGTCTTGGTCATGTGCTAGTGCCTGCATCTCTGCAAAGCTTTTCATGGTCCATTATGTAGTCAGCCCACTTCTTTCTCTGTCTGCCTCTTTTTGTTTCCACCTGGGACGCTACCTTGGAGGATTGTTGTGGACAGGTTTTTGGCTCTGACAACTAGGCATGGGCCTGTATGAGATTTTGACAGTATGATAACCTTAAGCAAAAATATCACGGTTTCACAGTATCACGGTATTGTTGCTATAGCTCTAAAATGTGTTATATTTAAATGACTGGGTAAAAAAAAAAAAAAAACTTTTTTCCACTGACCACAATACATTTTGTTTTTGAGCAACATACTGAATATTAGGAACAGTAGAATTTGTTTATTTTTTGTTTGATTTGTTTCCTAAAAAGAAGAAAATAAAGACTGACATCTTTATTTAATATTAATCTGTAATTAGTTATTTAATTTTAGTTATATAATTAATTTACATATCATTTATATAATTTCATATAATTTTGTTATATAATTTCATATACATAATTAGATTTAATAATAACCCAATTTGAAGAAAAAACAGAATGTTCTGACTAGCTTTGTGAAATTATACTACATGCTTGAACGAAACAAACAGCAGAAGCTCTGAATGAGACTCTCACTCTCTGACAGCAGGTGGCGCTTATGAACAGCAATGATACAGTATTTCCTTGGTTACCGCTGTAAACAAAACAGAGCTGCACTTATGAACTTTAATATGCACTATACAGAGGCAAGATGAAAAGAAAACACCACGTAAACTTTTCTGAGACAGTCAGTTCCCCTCAGAAACATTCATTTAAACCCCCAAATCAATATTGAGAATTTTCATCCAATAATTTCTGCATTATGAACAGTGAGTGATCTGCCTGCTACAGTATTTTTCTCTTTGCGTCCGTCTTCAGCATCTCTGGCCTGTGTTAACGGGTGTTTATAGACTTCATATTTTCACATAAATGGCATTTGGAAAATGATATGCATTGCAACACAGTTTGTGCAAGTCCCGAACAGAGACGAGTTAATTGCAATAAGACAAAAAACGGCCGGTTACCGATCGTGTGAGTTCCAGTGGAAGCTCCTCAAGTTCGACCATCCTACACACACGTGACTGACCGATCGCTCGCACCAACAGGAGGAGGAGGATCATGTTACTCTCTACACTGCACTCAAACTGAAGGGATTCCTACACTTTCAGTCTTTGAAGAGACATGAAAAACAGCGCATACCGCAGGAACGGCATAACGGAAAATATTAGTGGTTTTGAAACCATGAAATTTTCAAATCGTGGTATACCTTGAAACCGGTAATCGGCCCATGCCTACTGACAACATGTCCGTACCATTTCAGCTTTTTCTTTCTAACTGCAGTGAGGGAATCTTCATACTGGCTGTCTTCACGCCTGATGATGTTCCTCACTGTTTCATTTGTGATGTGGTCCTTGTAAGAGATGCCAAGGATGGTTCTATAGCATCTCATTTCAAGTGCCTGGATTCTTTGTTGCAACTCTGCTGTGAGGGTCCAGGACTCACAGGCATATAAGAAGACTGAGAGGACAAGTGTTTTGTTTTTAGAGAGATATTTTTTGTCTCTCAATACAGGTTTCAGCTTTGACATAGCTGCTGTTGTTTGCTCTGCTCTTGCTAAAACATCTGTATTTGACCCTTCTTCACTGATGACAGAGCACAAATATTTGAAATGACTCACAGTTTCCAGTTCTTGTCCTCTGACTTCAATCTTGGTACTGATCTGCTTGTCACTATTTGTCATCAATTTTCTTTTTTCAGCACTTATCTCCATGCCAAACCTAGAATATGTTTCATCCAGGTTTTTCACTAAGGTGGTCAGCTCAGCTTCACTACCAGCTAGTCCATAAATGTCGTCTGCAAATCAGAGATTGGTGATATTTAGTCCTCCAATGCTGATTGTGCCACAGTGGTTCTATAGGGCCTCGCTCATAGCCCTCTAAATATATTGTTAGAGGGGTCATAGGAATGCATTGTCATTGTTTTCCTTTCTCTTTGTGGAGTGTTACAAGCTGATTGTGCATAAAGAAGATCTGTAAGTTGCAAAGACTAAAGTCTCAAATCCAAAGAGATATTCTTTATAAATTTAAGACTCTGCCACGCCCCCCTAAATGGCTCGTTCTAACACACCCCCACATATCTACCTCCCTATGTGAGAAGATTTATATATGGCCGCCCGAAATGGTTCACGCAAAGAAAGAATGATCTTTTAGTCTGAAGATGAAGCGGTGTAGGGTAATGTGGGTTGACCTGCCGCCTGTCGTTGAAGATGCTGGTGTGCTTCATGTGAAAGTCGAACCTACTTGTCTGGTCTTCCAAAGTAGACGATATGCGGCCTTCATCATGCCTAAGGTGATCTTGTGCTGATCGCTGATGAATACCTCAGAGCTTTCTCGTGGACGAAGCTGATCCATGTCCCGGTCCGTCACATGTGTTGCCCTCATATCGTCGATCTTAAAGGGGAGGGGGGGGGGGGGGGGGGGGGGGGGGGAAAGACCCCTCGCGCCTAGCTCACTCTACCCTCCTCATCGCACTCTAAGTGCACTTGAACTTCTGCTCAACACTATCCTCGGCCTCTGGCTCACGCTATCCCGGCCCTCAGCTGCACGCAAGCCGGGCTTAACCCCTCACTTAGCCGCTGTGTTTTCATTGTGAAAGGTGAAACTATTTTGTTTTGTGTTCCTTGCCAGACAGAACACGCACAAACTCAGTGTATTCCAACACTGTTCCAGAACATTTTTAACCCGAAAATCCAGATGTGTGCAGCGACATTTTTGAGCTGTTTACTGACGGGGAGAGGGTACGTTATACTAAGAATTGACCGCAGTTCCTGACTCACGTAAGTACGTTTGGGGTCGTATTTAAGATTTTCCACTGTGCTAGAATCAATTCTGATTTGGTGCAGTAGAGTAGCAGGCTTGTTGTTGTCCATTTCCTCTCTCGGCCAAGGGATGCAGAAGAGTTTTTCGAGTGTTGTATGTGGTCCGCTATGCAAGGCACGCAACTCGGGAAAAATACATTATTAGTCATTATGATCAGTAATTATGTCCCCAGTGGATGCAACAAGGGTTTTGGCCTCGTTTTTAATGGGTTTTTAATATTTAGTCTCGTAGCTGCCGCCGGGGACACGGCATCAACAGTATGTGACGGGCGTAACATTTCCATCTCACGCTTTGGTCTTCGCCAATCACAGCACCTTAGAGAGTTGTGGGGCCAATCACAGCACACCTGCGCTTTTTCGGACCGAGTGAGCTTTGTAAATCGACGGGCGGTAAAAAAGTCGGGCATAGAAGGAGAACAATAATGTACAGTACTCTGTGGAAAATAATTTTTTTTTTTTACTTTAAACCGCATAAACACTTTTCATTACACTAAATACACAAAATTATGTTATTTTTAGGAGCATCATATGACCCCTTTAAAGAGCGTGGGTGACAGAAGGCAACCTTGCTGTACACCTACTGTTGTGCGGAACCACTGTCCCATAGAGCCCTGAATGACTACTGCATTGCTGGCCTTAGCATACAGCTGTCGGATGGCGTTGGTTAGCTTTTGTCCCATGTTGTACTTCTTCATTGTTGGCCATAAAGCATCATGCCAGACTCTATCAAAAGCATTTTTGAAATCTATGAAGACATGATACAAGTTTTGTTGGTATTGTGAGTACTTTTCACACAGGACTCTGAGATTGAATATTTGTTCTGTGGTACTTTTCCCTCTGTGAACCAGCCTGTTCTTCAGCATAAATTTCTTCTGCTTGAGGCTTTAGTCTGCTCAAAATTATCTTAAGCATCACTTTACTAGCGTGGCTGATCAGACTGATAGTCTTTATTTCTGGCAAGCTTATATTTTTAATGATAGCCAACATTACAGCCCCGCTTGCAATGCAGCTCGCAGTCACTGAACGTTTATGTGTTGATAATGTAGAACTCCGGACAAGTTTTCTTGCGTGCACCCATTTTTAACACGTCTTGACTGTCGTACAGTCTGACATTAATGACAACTGAGATCCCACAGTGTGACATGGTCATCATGTTCGTACAGTCTGACAAGTAAAATCCTAAAGGACTTTAAAAAAAAAATCACACAGTGCGAGCCCGGCTTTAGTTGACACCTTGACTCTGTAATCCTAGTAGAGTATTTTTCATACATAAATAATATTTAATATATATCTATCTATTATTACTATTATATATATAGAATATAGATATATCTATAGTATATATATCTATAATAAAGGAGTAACCACGGTAACCTACAGGGCACTCCAGAATCTGGAAGTTTGTGTGCATTGGGACATATTTATATATTTTTTTCAAATAAAGTCTAGGTAACACTCATTTTACATATAGCACAAAGTGAAAATTACATTAATATGGCAGTGGGCAAATGCATAAAACGCAGCATAATTTAAAATCACGAGTTTAAAGTCTGTCGATCGCGCGTCTCAATGAAGCTGAACTCTCCTCCTGTCTGCTTTCAATTCACACGGACCGTCACGCCAGGAAGCACACGCGATCAATTCAGATACAAATGCCCCTTCATTTATGTTTATCTATAATATATATTTATTTACATAAGCTTTATATGTCAGCCATCCTGCTCTCCAAGATATTGGCATCAGCAATCAAAGAAATATCATATCAGTCGGCCACTAGTGAATTCCAAGCAGCATTCTGCATTTTACATCTAGATGGTGGGACAGTTTGAGTGAACTCAGGATAGGCTTTTATTGGTGTTTTGTTTGTGATGAATTACACATTTTCATCATGGATTTCACCTCTTTAATAGAAACCAAATTTGGTCACACTTTAGTTTGGGGACCAAATATTAACTATGACTTTTGCCTCAAACACCTAATTTGCTGCTTAATAATAGTTAGTAAAGTAGTTGTTAAGTTTATGTATGATCGGGTTAAGGGATCTAGAATATGGTTATGCAGAATAAGGCATTAATATGTGATAAACAGCCAATATGCTTGTAATATGAATGCTAATAAGCAACTAATTAACAGTGAGAACTGGTCCTAAACTAAAGTGTTTCCCACATTTTGAAATCAAAACATACTCTGGTTCACACCATAAGCTGTGAGGATAAGAAGCTTACTTGCGTAGTTTGCCTTCTATAATCCACTTGTTTTTCCTGTAGGTAGTCATATTCTCTAGTGTGTTATCAATCTCCCTGCAGAAACAGAACGGTTGGAAAATGAAAATGATGTTTACATATGCAGATCTACAAAGCTCTTTTAAATGACGAGGATAATATGATTTGAATTCCTGCTGACCTGGTGATTATGTTGCTGGCGTTGAGTTCCTCCACCAGGAAGGCCAGTATGGAGGCTTTGACGTCGGGTTTGAGGGTCTGGAAGCTCTTTGTACGCAGACTGTTACACACCTCCAACTCAAAGCCATGGGCTTCCAGAAAGATCCGCAGCACCTCGGACACAGTGCTGTGGCTCAGCTCCAGATCCACCAGCTTCTCCCCCAGGATCTTCACAGACTGAGACAGGAAAGAGAAACAAACCAACCTTCATTAAATCACTGACCAATCACGTGCCTTAAATTAAAGGCAAAACCCACCCTTCATTATTTCCCACTGAGCACTCACCTGTTTTCCATTAATGTTTCTATTAAAGTATAATATGACTTTAAATTACTTAAGCTTAACATGTTGCGGATGCAGTTTCTTGTTGGTTTTTAAGGCTAATGTTCAGTTATTTTAGTTTTATGTAATTTTAACCATGTTCAAAGCTATGTTTCAGATAGCAACGGATGGGTTGTACACTTTTTTGACACAGCTATAAATAGAAAACAACTCAATACACTGATATCACACAAAAGACAAACCTGGTAATATGAGGGCAGTCCAGGATCATGCAGAGCGGCCTCCACCAGTTTAATGAGCAGATCCAGGAGCTCGCCTTGGCTCTTCTCCATGCCGAGGAGCCCTTCCTGCAGGGTGCTCAGGCTGGGAATATCCTTGGGCACCTGGAGCCCCAGAATCTTTCCGTAACCATGCAGGAACTCAACCAACCTTAAACAATTGGAGAAGGCCAAACCCGAAAGCACCAGTCCTGGTATCCGTGACAATTGTGGGAGGGGCTACAGAGGGAGAGCGAGACAACTCAATGAGTAATTGAATAAAAACCATCCCAGATATGACACCACACACATAACTGCCAAACATTCAGCGACACACTCAGAAGAAACAGTAGTAGACTAGTTTAAGCTCCTCAAATGAAAGTACTATCAACATATGTATTATGGTGTGTGTGGAGTGAGAGGAGCGGGAGAAGCAAAGTGGGCATTTTCAAGTCATACCCATGAGAGCCGAACTACATGCTCACACAAGGGATTGTGGGACTGTGGGATTGACGGGATCAAGAAAGCATCAAGACTGTCCAACTGTGATAACTGCTCTCTTTTAACAATTGTTGGAGTTTCCTACTAATTCTTCAAATTATAAATCCTTTATATATAGATAATATAATATATATATATATATTATATATATTATAATATATATATATTCACTATTACTAAGATTTTCCCCTCAAACTCCTAATTTGCGGCATTTTTTAATAGTTTAGCAATGTAGTTGGTTAGTTTACTATGGATCGGGTAAGGGTGTCTAAATTGTACTGGAGAATGAGGCATTATAGGTGCTTTATAGTACTAATACCAGCCAATATGCTAGAAATCTTCATGCTAATATCAACTAGTTAATAGTGACAATTGGACCTTAAAATTGAATGGCGATTTCAGGATGACTCTCACTGCACCTTTTGTGTCGCACCACTAATGTAGTTATACTTTGAATGATACTTTTTTGTTGTTTAGTGTTCAGCTGTAGGCACACTTAATCATTGCAAATCAAAACTGAAGCATACTTCAGTCTTTAGTGCCCTTCAGACCCTCAGGTTGTAATCGTGTCACACAACATCTCTTTTAGTGTGGAAAGACAAATCAAGTTACTCTGGTCAGGTCACTATGCTAAACTCTGGCAGTCATTGCATGTGTGAATAACACTGTCTTGGTGATCTGGTACTTTAACTGGAAAAATGAACCCAAGAAAGTAGAAAGTATCAAAGTGACTTCCCAAGCAAACTTTGCTAAGTGAGGAATCTCGTGTTCTGCGTGTGAATCCCTCAGCACAACACGCTCACCGTGTGGTCAGGGAGACACATGTCCTCTGCAGGCTTCTTCATCTCCTCTAAGATCATCTGCTGTCTCTTCCTCTCCTCCATTCGTCTCTGAGCCTGCGCCCTCCGCTCCGCCTGCCTCTTTGCTGCCAGTGCAGCCTGCGCTTCGGCCTCTGCTTGAGCCTGGGCTTTGGCCAGAGCCTTGGCTTTGCTGCGGGCCCGGGCCACTTTCTTGATGGGACTGGCCGTCTCCAGGTCCAACGCTTCTGCTTCTGCTGCTGGTGGTACTGCGACCTTCTTCCTGCGGCCAGGTTTCTTGGGCCCCTCTGCGGCTGAGAGCGGGCTTTCAGATGACTGGGTCCGAGTCTGAGACTGAGACTGGTCTTCATCATCCTGCTCTTTGGCTTTCTCCAACTAAACAAACACAACAGAAAACACAACCAGAGCTCAGAGAATTGGGATTTACAGCTACGAAACTAAAATGTTGTAGTCAAATAAATGGGAGGAGTAGAGTGGACCCATGACTAACATTTTTCTGACTGATGTGTATATCAGGGTTCTCACACCGTCAGACCATTTTGATGACGTTTCCACTTATCTTTTGACTCCAAGGTTCCCCATTGACAAAGACAATATTTAAATGCCCCCAAAATATTTCTGATACTTCTGCTATAATGACAGTGGTGCTCATTTTCATTATTTTATATATATCTCTATATAACCCCCACATACATACATCCATAATACCACACATACATATTTTATAAATATAGTTATTATACCAAGATTAACTTACTTTAATGATTTTTTAATGACTTTTTCACCAATCTATTCTAATGATAAATATGAAATAAATATATGAATAATAATATGCGCATAAAATTCCAGGTTCCCCATGAGAACCCTGTTTCTTAAAAAATACCGTTTTTACGGAAATAATAAACGGAGAAATAGGCATTCACTTGGCAGCTTCCTTTTTAGCCGTTTCGGTTTTTTTAACCTTTGTCATTTGTTTTGTTTTAATTTATTTTTATTTAAAATCTAAACATCTTGCGCCTTTGGAAGTTTTTGCTGAGGCCCCCACTTAACCATTTCATAGAAATAGTCCAGACTGCCACCCTCGGAAAATTTTCGGGAGTACCATCCGGTGTGCGGGGTGGGGGTTGTTTTTGCAGTTTAATTTTTAAATATTTTTTTAAGAGGTTAATAAGTCAGGGGTCTGCACTCAGTTTGGTTATTCCTATTATACTATTTCTAGTAACAAGTAGGGATCCACATCACCTTAGCCCCAGTTCAATAAATACCTCAGGTTTTGTTTGTGTTTTTTACCAGTTTTTGGTTTAGTTCTTTTTTGCTATTTTTAAATGCTATTAAATGCAAAGTATTATTTTTTAAGGATTGGCCATTATTTAGTGCTATGAACATGTAATGTGTGTTTCATTCACACTGGACGCTTGAGGGCACCCTCGCGCAGAAAATCCACATATACATTATAGAAAATAGAACTAGATAAAAAAAAATAGAAATAGAATAGCAAAAAAAACATTAAGATAATAAATACTGTACTGCGACGATGTTTATCAGTGTTCTTAAAACCACCTCGAGTATTTTAATAATTAAGTAACGTTATTTATATATAGATTTTACAACGTAATGGTATTTATAATCCACTGCTAATCGACTTAGCCGTTATTCCAGTGTAGAATTTATTTCTGCGTCATTCTGTGTTAAGAAGCCACATCAGATCAAGAGGGAAACTATTTTAAATATTTGTCTGATGTTGTGCAGTAAAAGTATGTTGTAATGTTCTTTTTTGTTGTTGGACAAAAGGTTTAGTCGGTACAAGGGAAGATGCTCGGCGTGTGTTGCTTTTTCAGATGCAGGCGTTTTCTCATCTCAGCACGCAGACTCATGGACACACAAACAGAGCCAAAAACGCACAAAAATGTTAAAGCAAACTCT
>JADLZN010003793.1:45000-49920 GCA_018155175.1 Sinocyclocheilus anophthalmus
ACATCAAAAGATGTCCACAATGGATCTGCCAAGCATTCAAATCACGATTGAATGTTTAGTATTCAATTACACATGAAAAAAAAGTGTTAAAACTACACATTTTACAGAAAAAAATTTGGATGTACAATATATTGAGACCGTACTGGTTATCGGCTAATCAGTCATTTAATCAGATTTATCGGTCGATATTGGATATGCATTTGGTACATGCCCACTACCTTTACTGTCATCAAAGGCTCTCTCTGGGCCTCTTCGGTCACTTTTGACCAAAACATTTTACATTTTGACATTTTAAAAGTCATAGCTTCATCGAAATGCTATGAAACTTGGTGACTTATGGCATTTGGCTTGTGAACACACAATAAAATTGAGAGCATGATTTAAAAAAAAAAAAATTGTAATTAAAAAAAAGTATCACGTTTGGTCTTTGTGGTCACAAATGGTGTTCACTTGGTCACACTTGGTCTTTGCGCCACAGGAAATGAATGGGAAATAGGAAAAAATGTGAAAATAGAAAAAAAAAATGTGCAGAGCTAGTGCACAGCTAGTCTCTATTTTACCATGGAATACTACATTAATAGAAAAACTTTTTTACAAATTTGGATTTTTTTTTTATTATTATTTTCAATTATAAAAAATGGATCATAATTATTGCATAAATATTAAGTAGCACCATAAAACTCTCAAAATAAAAAATGTAAAAATATATATTATTGAACAAAAACATATAACTTTGATTTTCCTGGAAAAAAAAATGAAAACATTTCAAGGCTTGTGTCGAGCAGTTGCCATTATTCGCTCAAGTCATTCAAAGTTCACAGGTTCCAGATTCCATCAGGTGACATTGATGGAGAACAAATAAAAAAACCTTGGGAGAAGCCAGGTTTAGTCGGGCCAGTTTGCCTCTGACCAAATGAACATCCTGAACAGCAGCCTGTGTAGAAATAAACAAATCGCTCTTATTAACTAAATTGCACCTGCATATTACTAATAAACATTCTGAAACTGACATCTTTGCCATTAATGGCCCATATCTTTGACTGGATGTCGACAGGATGAGTGCACCTCTGGCCATTCAACTCTTCTGCAAACACGAGTTCTTTATCATGCTTCGTGCGTAACCTAAAATGGACACCTCAGGGCCATTGCACCCTTTGCTATCTGGAAGAAAGGAGCAGATTGTGTCTCCTTGGAAGCATTAGCTTTATATCGGTGTTATGTAAGACTTTCATTATCAAACTCCACACAAACTGTTGAATGTGATACCTGTGTGTGGGCTCATGTGGAAAAACGAAACCAAAATAGTTGAATTTTCTTCAATTATTGTGATTTTCTTTTTCAGACGATCTCTGTTCATGCTGAAACTGGGGTCCTACCAGTTTGCGCTGTTAAAATTGGTCTTAACCATTCTTTCTATTGTCCTCTGGTCGAATGGCAACTTCAGAGTGGCTGATGTAAGTATAGACTGTGGAAATATTTTAATACCCAATTTTATTGAGAAAGACAAGAGTGCAGAATGTCTCTTTCTCTGGTCTTTAGGTTTCAGCCAATGGAGCATCCATATGGATAAACTCCTTTATAGGCGTTCTCACCATTATCGCCCTTTGGCCTGTTGCGATCATGTTCATGCATGTGCGAGAGGCATTGCTCACCCTTAAAATGGTCCCTAAATATGCCATGTATCAGGTTTGTGTGTTTTTTTTGTACTTATTACTTGCAGTTTTAGAGCATACTTGGTGTTTAGTATTGCTGGAATGAGAGTTACCAGTGATTCAACCGCTGTATCTGCCCGTAGTTGGTGCTGATTCTCAGCCAGCTGCAAACTGCTATCATCAACATACTGGCAATGAATGGGACTATTGCCTGTGCGCCACCCTACACATCCCAGTCCCGTGGAAACTGTGAGTATCATCATGTGGCAGAATGTAACATAACAAATCCTGTTAAATTATCATAGAGCACAGGACTTAAAGGGATAGTTCATCTGAAACTGAAAATTCTGTCTTCATTGTTATCCTGTACAAGTTTCTAGCTTTCTTTGTGACTACAAAAAGTGGGGGGGGGGGGAAAGGTTTGGGATTTTTTTGCAGAATGAGCTGCCGGCTTCATATAATGAAGTGGATTGGACTACAGTTTGTCCCTTAAAAAGCAGCATAAAAGTATCATTTTGTGTTACACAACGTTCACTGAAGAAAGAAAGTCATCATTTTTTAAGACATGAGGCAACAATATGTCTTTTTGGGTGGCACTGTCCCTTTAACTCTTGCATAATTCCCTACACCCACTTAAGTAGTCTTGTCAGACTTAATGGTTCCTTTAACACACCCCAATTCTTTTTCACAGGAATGAGCCAGCAGCATTAGCGTGGAGATTTTCATCTCACGCTAGGACCTCGTGTTGTATATAGACGTCGTATGACCCCATACCAGATCTGATGATAGCTGTTGAGGAACGAAGACGGTCCCTCCCAAAAACACCGAAGAAGAATGAGAAGATGTAAGAATGTCAAAGAGAGCCGAGAGAGGGGGGTGCCTGAGAAGAACAGACTGTTGCTGTGATTGGAGATTTTGTTTTATTATTTGCGCTGGTTTTGAAACTGAACAAATGATGGTCCATTAACCTTTAGCTTTTTTCTATATGTATGTACATGCGAGTATCTAAAAATTCTCCTGTAGAGTCAACCATGGCTTTGAGGGCCCTGATATTGGTGTTTACACTTTGTATTGGGTGCGTCAATCTGGGGAATCAGGACTACAAGGCTTTAGTTGATCTTGTGAGTCATGGTGCACATTCCTGATGAAGTGAGATAAAGTCATTTCTGTGGCTTGATGGTAGGCTGCATAAAAGACTTTTGGAATTGTATAAAGGTCAGGATACATTATGTTGCTAAATTGAATGCTGATATATTACCCTTTGTACTGTCAAATCTGTCACTTCCTTCTGCTGAATACAGATTTTTCCAGTAATCATGTAATTTGTTTGATGTTGTTATTGATGTTATAACTATTAAAATAGGTAATTGAAATAAAGGTGAAATAAAGTAAAATGTAAATATTGGATGAAAAAAACCCCAGAAATGCTAAATAAAAAAACTGAAGTAATACAATTGATAAAACAAACAAAAAAACAATAAATTAAAGTTTATTAAATAGTGATTAAAAATGCTTTGTGACAATAATAAAATTAACTAAACAAACTAAACTTAAAATGTAACTGAAAATATTATAATTAAAGCTAACTCAAAATATTAATTACAGCTGTAAAATATATAAATGATAGGCCTACTAAAACAACACTTGTTATCTGCACACAGCTGAGAAGCAACACAATAAATGTATTTGCAAACTGGCTTTTTTTCATGTTCAACTTTTCAGTTGGTCAGACTGAGAGACCAACTAAACCATTCTAGATCACCTAAGACCACCAGACCACCTTAGGCTGGTTTAGTATGTTTTTTTCAGCAAGGTAATTTTCCACTTTCCATAAAATGGAGGTTTTTATGGACAAGCAACTGTGTCGCGTGGGTCTCAGAATGAATAATAAACGTGTAGCATTAAACGTTGGTTTTGCAGGAAGTTATACACAAAATGTAAATAGCATAAAAAACATTACAAAAAGGACCGCTATTCTGCAACCTAACTTCCCAAAGAGGCGTTTCATTCAGGTAACTGGATGGACCAATTACAAAGCACTGACTTTATTTCCGCGTTCTTCTCAGCCAATCACAGCGCTCGCTGTTTAAATCAAGGTCGGTTGTGTGTTCGCTCTTGTGTACGTGCTGTTTAGCGCAACAGTGGCTGTGCGTGTAACGTTACACACGTATAATACAGTGTTCCGTTTCTAAAATATTATGTAAAAATAATATGAAACGGAGGTGAATTTTCGGATACGGATGTTGCCGTGCGCTCTACTCTTTGGACGATCCCTGCCATGATCTCAATATAAGGATATTTTTTTCATAACCAGCCTGGCCTCAACCGGTTCACAATGAGGCTGTACGCATTTCTTCTGAAGGACCATTTACCAAAGATAGAATATTATTCCAGGTTTTCACCATCGCCCCTGTCAATAAAACAGTTTCTGGAATTCGGTAAGTGAGCGCATCCATCAGTGAAGACTAACTGACAGCGGCACTTGTTACTTTGATGCAGCATGATTATGTCGATTGGCTCATAAAATAAATATGTTTAATAACCCCTCATTGTTTTAGTGTATGTTTAGTGTTCAGACTGTAAATGCGACAAATCTGGTAAACGAGAACTTTGTTCATTTTCGGAACAAAACATTCACTGGACGTTTCTGTCTTATATTTTTGAGGAAATTGGTTGTTTTTATGACTATACGAGATATGCCACCTAATGTTTTCCAAAGTTAACTTTTAAAGATTTTTTTTATATAAATAATTATACACATTAGAATCATTGATGGCGTGTATGTCTATAAATATTTTGCCCACTGTATGTCCTTCAAACATTTATGGTCATTTATCGTGTTACTTGTTGATGTCATACACTCGTTTGCATATGAACCATCTCATATTATAATACTATTAAATGTAACGGTTACACTTTACTTGAAGGGGTGTGCATAAGACTGATATGACACCTACATAATCATGACATGAATATGAAGTTTTTTATGCATGTTTATATGCATGTTTATGTGTCTTTCGCTCAGTTATGTAATTTTTAATGCTAAGATGACATTGTTTGAGATGTCTTTTTTATGGGCTATGGTTAGGGGTAGGGTAGGGGTAAGGTTAGGTCTAATAATGTCATATTTGCATTAAAAAGTACATAACTGGCGAATGACACTTAATGACAGTTGTCATAATCATGCATAAAACCTCCTTCATATTCATGACATGTGTCATGTCATGATTATGAAAGTGTCATGTCAGTCTTATGCACACCCCTTCAG
>JADLZN010003794.1:0-140000 GCA_018155175.1 Sinocyclocheilus anophthalmus
TCTCTCTCAAACTGAGCTCTAAGAGCCTGAAGGGTGACTTCCAGTCTGAGGCGAGCGTTTTCCGCCTCTGCCAGCTCATCCTCCAGCTCCTGGGTCTGTTCTTTCATAGACTGGGCTTCTGTTTCTAAAGCCCGTCGAGAACGTTCTAGCTCATGCACCTGAGGAGGCGTGACAAAGAGAAAGAAAAATAAAGATACGCTCTTGTTATTACTATGTTATTACATGTTAATAAATATCATATAAGTGCATTGGTAAAAAGCAAGCTGTACATTTTTGCCCACGTCATCTTGGGTATTGACGAGCTGCTCCATCTCCAGGCGGAGTTGCTTATTAGTTCTCTCCAGCTCATCTCTCTGCTCTGTTGCTTCCTGCAAGGCTCTAGAGAGAGACAGGAAACGCGTCTCTTTCTCTCGACTCTCTGCTTCTGCGCGGTCCTGTTCCTCCTGTAGACGGGCACTAACTGCTTTCTCCTCTGCCAAACACTGAAGGGTAAAGATCAAACAGTGATGAATATCTAGAGCTGCACTTCTCACTTTCAAGGTTTTTTACTTTTTTTACCACAGTCAATCCATCCATTAATCCAACCATCTATCCATCATCAACCAGTCAATTTTTCCATCCATGCATACATCTATTCGTCGCTTCATCCCCAGTCCATCTCATCCGCTCTCCAGCCCTTCCAAGTCAATGCCGGTCATCGCTCCATGGTCACCAGTCATCATATATCTCCATCCTTCATTTCCATTCACTCCACCCATCCACCATCAATACGTCATTCTCCATCAATTCCACATTTCCCAACCGAATCAATCCATCATCCCTCAATCAATCATCCAATCCATTCTCCAACCACCGCAGCATTGACGCATCGCATCCATCCATCTCGCCACCATGCCATCAGGTGATTCCAGCCATTCCCTCAACCTTCCTCCACCACACGCAACTCGAGCCATTGGTTCTATCCTGGCGTTGCCGGTCGCTCACTGTCGGGGGACGTTTACCAGACCTCTCTTCTCAGGCCGCCCGGCAGTTGCATCAGTCCGGCCGAGCGCCTCTCCATGAGGCTTTCCTGGCCTAGTTCCAAGTAATCCATCCCGCCATTCTCTCCTCTCCCACTCGAATCCATTCACATGCCAGCCCAATCTTCATGCCTCCATGCCAACCAGTCAAACCATCCACCCATTCCGTACAGCCCTTGCGAGGCCCCCAGGCGTCGATTCCATTATCCGTGGCAATCACCCGTCCATCCATCCCGCCCTCCTCTCTGGTGTTCCTATGGTACCTGATCAAATTGATCTGTCTGCCCGGGTTCCGTCCAGCAGCAGCTTGTGCAGCGTTCTGGGAGTGTCTAGTGTCTCCGTCCGGGCTGTCTCAGGGATGAAGTTCACGGGGCTAAGCTTCTCATGGTGCCCGTCGGTAGCGGACCCTCTGTCTCATTTTCGAGCTTATTTGTGGCCACGGGGCGGAGCTGGAGCTCCGTATAGGTTCTCTCTCCTGTTATCGGCCTGGCCGTTCAGGAGAGAAAGCACACGGTGGTTCGCCTCGACCCCGAGGGCCGGGGCGGGCCGATAAGTACCGACCCATGGCTCGATTGGCCAAGTGCTGATAAGGGTCAAGACCATACGGAACGCAGAAGCCGAATACATTGAGGGAAGGGCGTCGGTAATAGGGCGGCCGGGGGAGGGGAGCAACAGCTCACGACACAGACAGAGGACAGAAACAGAGGAGAGAAACAACTGGGGGGGGTCTTGGGTCGGAAACATACGGCGTGGGACCGGGGTGTGTGTGAACATGGCGGCAGCGGGGCGGGCTAACCGGCTCAGGGCGGGCTCGCGCCGCCGCCGCTATACCTCCAGCCAGCAAGTCGGGGTCGGCCGCGAAACACCACGTACACGGGAGCCCCGAGGTGGGGGCGAGGGCAGCGCAACTCGAGCGAACGGGCAGGGCGCCGGACCTCGGCAGTCAGCTAACACCGAAACGTGCGTGAACGGGGAGAGACACCACACACACACACATACAAAGCATGCTTAAGAGGCCATCACATTCACAGTCTCAGAGACAACACATTCTCCTAAGATCTGCTTTAAAATAGAACAACAATCAGACTGTGCAGAGAAACTCTGGCAGATTTCATTTCCCATTCATCCATTTCAAAAGGGTTTCTTCAAAAGCAGTTCAGTTAAGCCCCATGAGCCTATTAATATGTAGTGGAAAAGAGCAAATTAAAACACACACACACTGGCAAACAAACACATTCGTTACCTGCACATCGTGTAGTTGGCTCTCCAGACTGCTGACGTCCTTACTCAGGCGGTGAGATTTGGACTCAGATGAGGATAGGGAACTGGAGAGAGACTCAAGCTCCGACTGAGAGGGAAATATTTCAAAGTTAGGATGTTTTAAAACTGGTTTGATTCATTGGTTCATTTGTAACATCATGGTTGGTCAACCAGCCAATTAACAGCTTGGATCAGCTAATGACCAGTTTGGACCAACTAGAAACCAGCTACCATGTACCAAAACAGCTACCAGCTTAAACTAGATTTTCCAGAGAGGAAAGGGTGTCTGTTAAATATCATGGGCAAAAAAGCTCTACTGTATTGTCATTGTCTACTTTCAATAGTGTAGCAATGTACTGTATGAAGCATAGCTTATACAGAACTCACATTCAAACCAAGCAGCTTTCTTTTGATCAGTGCAGTGTAGCGTCCGGCGTAGAATCTGCATGAGCTTTGGGTTTTATGGCTTGAGAGACCCTTTAGCTTTTGACATTTGGCATATCATACAAATCCTGTCACTGATTACAACTTACTGTTATGGGTGCTAAATGGTCAAAATCCC
The DNA here is from genome assembly GCA_018155175.1 of Sinocyclocheilus anophthalmus. Taxonomy (NCBI): domain Eukaryota; kingdom Metazoa; phylum Chordata; class Actinopteri; order Cypriniformes; family Cyprinidae; genus Sinocyclocheilus; species Sinocyclocheilus anophthalmus. Next base: position 2,842 of record JADLZN010003794.1, read on the forward strand.
CCCCCCACCCCGCCTCCTCAAGGGAATCTAACCAGTTTCACCACCCTCTCGGCCTCATTTGGAGTTCAGACAGCCTTCCAAGAGATGTACTTACCCCCGATGCCGGGCAAACGATGGGCCTGGCTGAGCCAGCAAGACTGAACACACACACACACAACACCACACACATAAAAACCCTTTACTCTATTATACCTACAATATCATGGTATATTGCATATGTTGTTTGTAACTGTCCTATTAGATGATGCTGAGTTTAAGTCCAATCGGGTTCATCTATTCTGTATTAGTTAAAGCCCTAAACCTGATGATTGCAGGTTATGGATTCTATCTCCTACTGTTTCAACTCTACTTCTCAAATGTTTCTATTCTTGGTATCAATCTTATCTGGCCTGTTTAAAAGAAAAATTCTCAAAACAATGATGTACTCAGTCTGTTCGTTTGTGAACGCATTCATACGCTTTGTACTATTTTGTTAAACTACAGAAATAGTCCAAGACCGCCATAAAACAGCAAATGTGCTATAAAGGGAAACAAAGTAACTTCTCCCGCCTCCAAGTCATGCCTCTGATTGCCATTCCACCCAAAGAGGGGTGCTGCATAGGAACCCCATAAGTGATAGCTCCGCACATAATCTTTCTCAAACCCCTTTTCGTTTTGATGACACGACATTTCTTTTTCGAAGACGCCAAGATCTTCCGCTTCTTGAGTGTGGTTTGTAATTTCCGGCATGTTATTTTTGATCTTCAAGTAACTTTGTCCTGTTGTTGGGAACGACTTTTTCGCTTCGTGCAGAAGAACCAGAAGTAACTTCCAGCTCCACGACAGCTTCCTCCAAAAACCGTGTCTACCCAGCAGGAGGCGTTCTTCAGCGAACACGAAAACCAAGCAGTACGCGCTGAAAATTAGGGAGATCGTGTTTAAGTTTCAGGCCCGGGTTAAGGGGATTCTTGGATTCTATTGAGGATTTTCAAAGGTTGTGGTTTTAATTGATGTGAATACTGGCCATTCGTTTTCTATTCTCCGTCGCTGGTCCCCTTACGTTTGTTCAGTCGTGGATATAGAACTGTGTTTTAGTTATATGTTAGATATAGTTTCATTTATAAAATCCCTTATATTCACATGCGGAGCGTCCGCTGGTTGGCTGCGATGCACCAGGTCGCCGTATGGTCAAGGTAACCGTGTCGTGAACCCTCTGCGACCGTTTGGGGCGGAAATTAACTGGCTGACACGGTGCCCAAAGAAGGACAGTTGACTTCTTCCTGGGCCAGGAAATATAGGGTCTTGAATTGATAAAGGATTATATGTTCGTGCTCGGGGGGTGGGGCGGTGGAGCAGACAGATCAAATAATTGTAATATGGTCTGCACAGTTAATTCGACGATATAAGCTAAACTATTTAGTATTATTCATACCATTTCAATAATTATCATAAATATTCCCGTTTTAAGCTGAAAAACCCTACAGCACTAAATTCACTTAACCACGGAACCCACTGGGCAAAATCTGCAAGGGGAAATCTTTTGCCCTCATGGGAAACTCCCAATAGAATCTTATTGAAACATAGAATCTCATTGAACCTGGATTTCACACATGAAAATTGGCCTAAAAACACAAATTTGTAACCGAACTGAACTAAACAACCTGAGTTTACATGAATTGTACATCTTATCAGGTAGACTTGGGTGCTGTTCCCTGGTGCCCACTAAATTTTGGAAAACCGTTTTTTCCCCCTCCATAAACCAAGATATTGAACTCTGATGCAAAACAGGCTTGGGTACACACTGTGAAAGTAGTGGCCTTAGTCGAAAAGCAAAATGCTTCCAATTAAGCCCATTTCCTCTCTTTTCCCCATTTTTACCTGGAGTTTACCGAGTCGTTCCTCTCGCTCCTCTCGTTCTCTCTCAGCCTGTGCAAGGCGTGCGTTGAGTTCCTGTAACTGTCCCTCTGCTCGCTTTCTGCCCCTCTCGCTCTCCATCTTCCCTCCCTGTAAAGTCTTCAGCTCAGCACTCAGGTTCATGCGCTCCTCCTCCAGAATGGCCTTTGTCTTCTCCAGAGACTGACGAGACTGTGAACATACACGCACATCAAAGATTGGCAACTTACGAAAACATACCTGACTTCCCAGTGTAACAACAGCTTGTAAACATGTTTTATTCAACGTAAACGCTAAGACTCACTCTCTTGGCATTGTCCAGCTGCTCCTGTAGGGAGTCTATAGCAGCGGTGTGCTTGATGCGAAGCTCTGACAGGTGGGCTTCATGACGACGGGTCTCCTCCTCCAAACATCTCTGAAGCTCTCCTAATTCAGCCTCACGACGAGACCTAAACAAACACACACACTTAATCTGGTTAAATAAAGCTGTCCAAAATGCCTGTGCTTAACTACAGTCTACCCTTCTGAAAAAGAAGTACGCTTAATTGTAATGAACGTGCACTTGAAGTGTAACTATTTTTTTTTTAAACTGCACTTGTAGATAATATAATATTAATGAAAAGGCCACTTAAGTGTGGATCATAAAACTATTCTCTGTCTCTCTTTAAGAACACTTAAGCCACACATTTAAAGTGCAATTAACGTTTTAAAAATACAAATCATTAGGTGTTTAGCCTTTGTGTATGTGTTTTAAAGTACACTTATTGTGATGTTTTGACCAACTTAAAAAAAGCACATGTAAAATTACTTTAATAAATTGACTCACATTGGTTAAAGTCAACGAATTTTGTATTTAAGTAGTACATGACATTACTATATTTTAAATGCCTAAATCGCATATTTATCATTACAAATGTGTAATTACACATAATTTAAATACAAACTTCAATAGAAATTACATTAACATGCATTAAGTGTCCAAAAACATTACTTAAGTACATATTTAAGTATATATATACAAAGTATACTATTTCTGTAGTAAGTACTCTTTTCAAAAGTGTATTTCTTTTTCACATGGGTAGAATAGTGATTTTCTCATTAGTTGACTGTTTAGTGACTGTTTAATATTGAAATCAGTCTTTAAAATGTATGCCTTTTTGTATGTAAAGATTTTCACTAGATATGATTAAAAACAGTACGCACACACCTGAGCTCTTGCTGAGCAGTTGTAGTGTCCAATGTATCTTCTAGTTCAGTCCTCAAAGCCTCTAACTCCTCGCCCAGATCTCTCCTCTGTTTCTCAGCTCTCTCCCTCATTCCTCTTTCATTCTCCACCTCCTCTTTGAGCTCAGAGACCTGAGACATGGCCTCTCTCAGGGCTCTCTGAGCCTCTGCACGACGTGCCCCCTCTTCTTCCAGCCTGAGAGAGAAAAAATGATGAGATGTCATTCTTAAGTACTATTACTTCTTAAAGTGACTGTGCTACGAGGATTCGCTATAAGGTAGACTTATGTTTGTGCATGTACCGTGACTGTAGTGTGGTGATCTCTTTCTCTCTTTGGCTCACGCTGCCTCTCAGCTCAGTGACGAGTAAGCTCAGGTCAGACAGCTGCTCTTGGGCCTCCACTGCCTCTCCTTCCATCCGCCTCTTCCACTTTTCCTGTTCCAGACGGCCCTGCTCTTCCCTCTTCAGACGCTCTAAGGGAACGGAAGAGACATTTATATATCTGTTTGTGCTGTGTTTATGTACCTGTAAAGGAATAGTCCACCCCAAAAATAAGATTGTTAATTATTTGTTATTTCTGTTATTTATTTGTATTCTGAATTAGCCTCATGCTACCCCAACCTATTAGCTGTTATTTCTACATGGAAGACAAAAGGAGATTTTTTTTAAGAATTGATGCTGTCCTTTTCCATACCAATATGGCTCATACTGTAGAGAAAATGTCTTTCAAGCTTCAAAAAGGACAAAAAACACCATTAACACCATTAAAACACAATAAATTTGCCATATAGTTCATATGATTTGTTCATATTATTTCTGAAGTCACATAAGCTACTCTTTGAGCTTTTATAGTTATATATAGTCATTTTTCTTTGTTTGGATAATTATTATTCTTACATTCATACAATATTTATTTATTTATTTTGTTAATTTTTTTCTGTTTTTAAGTGAAGTCTCTTATGCGCACAAAGGCTGCATTTGTTTAACCAAAATGCAGTAAAACAGCAATATTGTGAAACATTATTAAAATTTAAAATAACTGTTTCTATTTTCTGTTTTAAATACGTTCAAAATTTAATTTATTCTTGTGATGGCAAAGTTGAATTTTCAGCAGCGTTTTACTCAAGTCTTCAGTGTCACATGACCATTCAGTAATCATTCTAATTAGTTGATTCAAGTTGATTGAAGTCCCTGTAAAGTCAATTCTGAGAATTGTTTCTAAACACATTATAAATGTTAGAAATCTATTGCTGAAACATTACAAAGACTGTGAATTCTGTAGTACTGAATAGTGGAGTTAGATCGTTAAACAGTTCTGTGTTCAGGATTTTTTGGGCGGGGCTAAAATGGGGGTTCGATGACGCACTGGAGCCCCCGAGTCATGGCCCCTCCCCTAACACTATAATAACTGCCGATGACGCACTGGAGCAAATATGTATGGGCAAATATGTATGGCTTTGTAAATCCAATTAAGCTGCTAGGAGCATCCGTTCAGGTTGTAGCGGTATTTGACAGTTGAGAGAGGCGGGAGCTTTCCTGCGAGTGGGCGTGGTTTCAGCGCTGACAGCAGACACGCCCCCAGTGTTTGAGAGCAGAGGATACCGCCCATTTTTTCAAGATTTTGATCACTTATTTTATGTACTTAGCAGATTTTTTAATAATAGTGGTTAATAATACATTTTTCTGTGATGTGACAAACTCAGAACACACATTTAATATTGACTTTACACAGACTTTAAGACATATTAAGATCATCATATTGTGAAAACCATAAGCCATTTTTTTCAGGATTGCTTTGGGTAATAGAAAGTTTTATTTGCATTTAAAATTAAATTTTTTTGAAACAATCAAAAGTCACTTTTGACCTTACTAAATAAAAGTAAAATAATCTCAATAAATAAATAAACAAACAGACATACTGACCCCAAACAGTTTTGTAAGTAAAGATTGCCATAATCATGGTTCTCAAAATGTAATAAATGCAGTCTTGAAATCTTGGAAACAAAGCCCAAATTCAACAGATCCAATGAATCATCTACACTTTTTAAATGCATAATTAACACAAGGACAGTTACCTTCTAAATCAGCGATGACAGCTTCCTGTTTGTTTTTCAGCTTGTTAAGACTCTTCACCTTCTCCTCTTCCTCTGTGAGTTGATCTGTCACTTCATTCAGTCTCTCTTCCAGCTGTTTTTTCTCCTGAAAGAGAGAAAAATTCATGAGCCACTGTACCATTGGAGCTGCATTCAAACAACAATCCTCTTCTCTTTAACTACCTTGCTTAATCTGTCTCTCTGCTCTCCCAAAGTCAAGGTCTCGGCCTCCAGACTTTTCACTTTGCTTTCCAGGGTGACTTTCTCCAGCTGGAGGCGCTGACGTGTCCCCTCTTCCTCCTCTAGCTGTTCCTCCAGATCCTGAGCGAAAGAAACAGTGATGTTGACAGAAGATCCTCAATAGTGGGCACCAGACACAGACAGAAACATCCATCCTCCTCACCTGCACATGTTGCTGTATTCGCTTCTTTTCATTGGTCAGCTGAAGGGTCCTCTCCTCTTCCTCCTCCAATCGGCTCTCAAGCTCTCCCAACACATCTTCAAGTTCCTGTTTACGACTGGCCAACCGTGCTCTCATTTCCTCTGCCTCTGCGAATAACTCCGCCTCCGCCTGCAGCTGGTCAGTCAGTACCGACTTCTCCTCCATCAGCTTTCATAGAGGACAACCACAATGAATGTGGAAATCAAACAAATGAACACTTTCTTGTTTTGGTGTACATGCTTGTTTGGTCAAACATGCTCAACAAAATTGAGTGAACCGAGGAAATAAAGTTACCTGTTGGTTTTTTCTGTCCAGTTCAGAAAAGTCATGCTCTAGTTTACTCAGCTTGTCTTTGGCTTTCTGAATCTGTGCTTCCCGAGCTTGAATCTCTTCATCCTGGCGGGTCACCTGTAGCAAGGGCTTCACCTGGAGGAGAGGTCAAAGGTCAAAAAGCAAACTAATATTTTAACAGCAAACGTTCTGAAGGTTCTTATTACACTGAAGACTGGAGTAATGGCAGCTGAAAATTCAACTTTGCCATCACTGGAATAAATTACATTTTAAATTTTATTAAAATATAAAACTATACTATTTCACAATATTCGCATTTGTATACTACTTTTATCAAATAATTGCAGCCTTGTTGAACATAAGAGACTTCCTTCAAAAACCTTATCGACCCTAAACCTTTGAACTGTGTGTAATTCTGAGTATCCAGTAAGAGAGTATGGGTCACATTACCACTTTATTACATTATATATTGATAAAAAAGTTCCATAGTATTTGTGTTTGCATGTTAGCATTCTAACTAAATGCATTACCTTAAAATATCATCATTTGGCCTACTTAATTTTTAAGTTTATATGACATGTTGTGTAGTGCTGTGTGTTACCTTGGTGAAGAGTCTCCACCACTGCCAGTTTCTGAGCTTCAGGTATGCTGCACAGTTCCTCTGCATCACACGCAGAGCACTGAGCTGCTGCTGCTTCTTATGGAACGCCCTGAAAGAACACGTCAATTAATACGCATACATACACATATTACACCCCACCAACCTACTACATACACACACAGACGTTTACCTCCTGGCAAGGTATCCACGGGCCACGCTCTGGAAGCGGATGATGGTGTCAGTGATCTTCAAGTCTCGTTCTTCCTCCAGGTGAGCCAAAACTCCAGCCCGGAAGAACACCTTACTCTGTCCCACCCGGAAAAGATTCTTGTCCAGCTCCAAAGCACTGATCTATAAGTACAGGAACGATACATAATCAACAACCTGTATTGACTAAACTCACATTGACCTTTCCTACTCTGATCCTAAAGCATCTGTGCTGTTCACATTTATTAATCAGAAACTAATATAATATAATATCCTCTATCAAATCAATATTGTGAACTCAGCCAAAAAGGTTTATGTTTGAATGACATCACTTACCATTAGCTCACACGCCTGTTTGCCATCCATAAAGGTTCGAGGAATAGCATTTGGAGTCAAGATCTCATACCTGAGACAAATAAGACAATATAAGATTTCTCATTTATGTAAGCTATAAACGTTTACTTACTTTACTTATGTTAATGGGGACATTCCATAGACTTATATTGTTTTTATGTACAGCTAGTTATGAATAACCTAACCTTTTGCCTGATTTAGCTCACTTCTGGGTAAATTTCTTTTCCTCAAAATATGGTTAAGCAGGATACACACACACCTCTGTCTGAACTCCTGGAATGGGATGCGGTTTGGGAAGCCCTGTCTGCAGATCCTAATTCCCTCCAGCACCCCATTACATCTTAGCTGATCCAGAACCAAGTGAGGACTCAACTTCCCTGCCTGTGATAATTTAAAGAACAAAAATGAGGGATGCTCCAATATTAAAACGATGAAACAACTGATATTACATTCAATACTATTTTATACTCTAAATAAATAAAACACATCAAATTAAAAACAACTATTTAAAATGCTATATGTGAATTTAATGTACAATATGAAAAATAGCTATTCATGCTAAAAAAGTACATTTAAGAATGACCGCAATGACAGCAAATCTAATCTAAGGCTGTATCCGAAATCGCCCCCATACCCTTAAATAGGGCACTATTTGAGGGGACAGCCATTTTTTGTGGTGTCCGAAACCATAGTGGACATTACTGAGTGCACTCATTCAATCCCACAATGCACCGCAAAAATGAGTGTACAACCGGTGCACGCTCAACGGCTAGAGAATGCCCATAACGCACTGTGAGAGTCGTGCACCGAATGAATTGCAGCATCTCGCCAGAAGATGGCGCCCGCAGCTGAATCATCCATCCCATCCATTCATTTTACAAAGCGCTCGTCCATGGCGTACAGCATAATACAACACATGTATAAATTAATTGTAAATTGATTATTAAATTGTTTAAATAGGGTTTATACATACGGAGCCCCGCACATGACATGCAAGAAAAAATAAATAAATTGTGCGCACGATTTACTAATTAGTTCCCTCGATGTACTAAAACTTGCACACGATTACTATTTCGTTCCCTTGATTTGCTAATTCGTTCCCTCAATTTGCTAAATCGTGCACACAATTTAATAATTCGTTCGCTCGATTTATAAATCGTGTGCACAATTTATAAATCGAGGGAACGAAATAGTAAATCGTGCGCACAATTTATAAATTGAGGGAACAAAATAGTAAATCGTGCACACGATTTAGGCTACGTCCACATGAAGCCAGAGCTTTCCCTATCCGATCTTTTTTTTCCCTCGTCTCAAGAAATATCTGCATACACACGAAAACACAAAACGCTGTCGATACATCAGACCATTAATGTGTCGCTGTAATTCTTCCACAATAGATAAGTCACTTAAAACAGAGAAGAAGACTTGACTAGTCATAAACCTGTGTGCGTGGTATACAAACGACATTGAACATAATTTATTAATCTGTGTTAGTTTTAGTTAAAGGTGCAATAGGTGATTGGCTTCAGAAACATTTTTGTTATGCTGGTTAAAAGTCTCTTCGCATCCTGATAGCAATCATTAAGTTAATTGGTCTAAATATGTTTATCTGTATTTATATATTCTGTGGAAGGCGTAGGACCAAGAAATGTTCGTCCAATCAAAACGCTCGGTCCAAGCTTTTTAATTGGCTTTCCTACCTGCCTGTCAACGTATGTATCTGCATACCTCTGCGCACCTGGTTCGCGCAGACAGGATACATCATCAGCGCGTTCATGCTCGCTGTGCAGACAGAGCGAGAATGGCCGACAAACATCAACAACCCGATCTTCCTACAAGACTGGTATTGTAGTACTTTTACTAACTGTACTATAAAGTTTTCTCACCGGTGAATGACACATGATGTAGCCCAGCGGTTCCCAATTCTAGTCCTCGCGATTCAGATAACCAGCTGTGTTCCGATCGATATGATAACACAGTGTTCTTTCCGCCTTCCTCCTTGAGCAGGGGAAATCCTTTGAAGTTTACTTCACTTCGGAACATGGGCTGGAATTGGGAACCGCTGATGTAGCCTATTGTAGTAATGTTGTTTCTGGTATTCTGGTCTGTGAGCATATATGTGTTCAGGGGGTGTGGCTTTGGACGGCGATTGCAGGGAGGGTGGGACGTTCGCTTTCAGTGCTATCAGGCTAAAGTTAGCATTTTCCAAGATCTCCTACTGCACCTTTAATAAAAAGACAATCGTTCAGTGTTTGTTCATGTTTTTGTTGCTGTTACGTGACGTAGCGGTGTCTGACTAGGGGCGAGACGTGGGCTGATGACATCATCTTTTCAGAAAATATACGGATTCGCTGTCCACATGAAAACACAAGGGCGGCATTTTCAGATTGATCCAATCTGGGACCCGGTTTCAAAAAATATCGGTTTCACTCTCCCAAAACACCGGATCCGTGTGGACGAAATGCCTATACGATTCAAAATGTATGCGTATACAGCTAAACGCATCTCCGTGTGGACGGGGCCTTAGTCTACAATTTTTTTCCTGCGTTCCATGTGTGGGGCTCCATATTTACATAATTTCCGTGACAGAGTTCAAGATAAATCCTTTAATCTTACTACTGGAGCTGCTAGTTTGCCAGTTTCAAATGTTTATTTGAACATTAAACAGCAAGCACAAACTATGCAAAAGAGGCAGTCCTTCCGGTGCACTCAGTGTCTGAATTCTCTACTCGTTTTCACTCACTCCTTTTAGTGAACTGAATTAGTGACCTAATGTAGTGAATGAGGGTATAGGGGGTTGATTTCGGATTTAGCCTAAATGAGCATGCATACTTAAATAGACAATATTCACCGATAACAATACATTTTAATTAACATTTTGTGCAACCCTACAATAAACATTTTACTATCAGTTATATACTATATGAAACTTTTAAAAAGGCACTTAGGTCAAATGATAAGTTCTCATTAAGAAAGGAGAAATACTATGGCAATTATCCATTTTTAGTAAGATTCTTTCTTACCCTTTTCTCATGGTTAGGGATGATGCAGCGCAGGAAGTTGGGGTTGGTGTTACGGAGGGTGGCCATCAGTTTAGTCAGGGACTCTTTGTAGAGTTGTCCCACCGTGCGGAACATGCCCTTCTTCGTCTTGAGCCCGGCAGCCCCAAAACTCACCGGTCCACTGCTCTCACCAGATGACACCTGATCCAGACCCACAATCCTCTCGACTGACAAGCACAAAACAGGGATGTTATTGTATAAAATGAACATGTGCATTGAGCACTATGACTTTACATTAGTGCTATTAAAACATACATACTTTACAAGAACCAGAAAGATTTTTTTTTCTGTTCAGGTAGAAGTCTTAGTATGAATGTATTGTACTGAGACCTTTAACATTTACCAAACAGAAAAAAAATCTACGTTTAAAGCACATTAAGAAAGATGCTTCACGACGAATAAACTAGAGACAAGTGGATCACAACTATCTAATGTTAAACCAAACTGAACTAATTCGAATGAGCTCTATAGCAACTCATGAATAGAAAAACTACACATTCTGCTAAACTACAGTGCAAAACAGCAACCCACACATCACATCACAATCTGATGCTATGAAAGAGAGATGAAAGAAAGAGTGAAGGGTTAATCAACAGTTAGATGAACTGATGGAGAGGTTAAAAGAGGAAGAGCAGAAAAACCTACTGCTGTCAGTGCCATTGGTTTGCAGTGTGGCATAAGAGTCGAAAAAGTACACGCGCGCGGAGAGTTTGATATCTGAGAGAAGAGAAGAGACGAGAAGAGAAGAGAAGAGAAGAGAAGACATCACAAAGCAAAGCGTTAGTCTATAGTAGATTACATTATTAAATATTAGTAGTGAAATGAAAAATGAATTATTAATACTGCATTATCAAACATTTATTAATAAATAATTGTACCAGTTTGTAATTGTACCAAACAATTCATTTATTATTTATTATTGTTGTTGATGTTATTAAACTGTACCTAATTTAATAAGGACTTATTTGTATTTTAAAAACAAACAAATATTAGTAGTATAGTATTAGTATTTTGTCTTGCTTCGAATTTGAAACTTTGGGAATAATAATAATAATAATATCCTTGCTTATTTGTTTTGCGTTGTCTTCTGAACTTTTGGCCATTAATATATTTATTAATAATAATCATACCAACCACACAACAACAGATTTATTATTTGTTTATGTTGCTTGTTTCTGCTTAAAAATATTTTAAAGTACTGAATAAATAATAATATGCATTATTATTAACCATTATTAAGTATAACATTATATATTATCTTGCTGTAGTAAGCCCCTTAAAGGTTTTGTAATTGTTTGTACCAGTTTGTACCTGGTGCAGAAATTACTTTATTTATTGTGGTGGTGATGTTGTTTGATGTTATAGTAATATATATTTGTTATTAATTTAATATCCTATAAGAATAATAATAATAGTAATAATAATACCTGTATTTTATTTGACGACTTGACTTTATTACTTTACTTTACTTTACTCAACTCACCCTCCCTCCAGAGCTCAGAGATGAAGGGGTCAGATGACTGGTGCAGGAGAGACGCAATATTATCATTCAACGGATCCATGTTCTTTATCAGCCACTCATCTGCCTTATAGTCCACCTAGAGTAAGAAACTCCATTATGACTTCATGTTGACTAGAAAACAGAGAAATGGAGGATACACCGTGGCAAAAATATAAATCTGACCTTGCCAGCATAGTGTATAATGGAGAAGTCGGCCTCTTCTTTAAGCTGCCGCGGCCGCATGAACTTCGAGTGTGAACCCTGCTCAGCTGACAGCTTGTCCACAAATGAGCGATCAGTTGCCCTTGGAAACCAACACTCCTCATCCAACAATGCCAGGACGCCAGGAGGATGAACCTGTGGAGCAAACCAGTCAGAAACACTATAAAGACACTGCATGTCAAATCAGGTGGTTCTATATGATGTGAATCATGTAGATCTACACACACACACACACACTGACCGGTCTCTCAATGAGGTCGATACAGGGCTGAAGATCCAGACCGAAGTCGATGAAGTTCCACTCGATGCCCTCTCGCTGGTACTCCTCTTGCTCCAGTACAAACATGGTGTGATTGAACAGCTGCTGTAGTTTCTCATTAGTGTAGTTGATACATAACTGCTCGAATGAGTTCAGCTGTTGTGAGAGAGACAAAGGGAGAGATTAATATTTATCAGCAGAATAATAAACAATCACTAAGACCCTCGCATATCGCCCACCTGGAAGATCTCAAATCCAGCGATGTCCAGGATCCCGATGAATGAGGCTCCCTGACGCTGTCTGCGGTCCAGGGCTCTATTGATCCGGTGCACCAGCCAGCGGAACAGACGCTCATATGTGGCCTTCGCCAAAGCCTCCACTGCGAAATCAGCCTGAACACACCCACAGAAATGGGAAAAAAAGAGAATGTTTCTATAGTACAGCATTGTTGAAGTAAAAGTATATTACTGTAGGTGGTCTTAATGTGCGACGATGTTCACAGCTGGTTCAGACAAAAGCTGTGATATATTGCTTGATGCTTTGACACCTACACATATGGTGGCTTTACATAAGAAACTTCTTAACTCACCCGATGTTGCTACTGGGAGGTTAATTGTTAATGACGCGCTGACTCATCCCCAAGGACTTTCCATGGTTGGACGGCGTGCTCTGTTTTAAACGATTTTGGGAAGTGAGAAAGACGTTAGGCAGTAACCGCTTGCCAAAGCTTCCAAGCTCGCGCCTGAAGCCGACATCCTTTAGGGTTGTGTGTCTGGTGCAGATCACTTTTTCGTAACGTCTCGCGCTTTGTAATGCCTGCTGACAACAATTGTAGCCAACATCTACAGGTTTTTTACGAAGGAACATGTGCTTTGACCTCTTCTTTAAACAGGATCTATGCAAGCCATCTACTCAACGTCTGAACCTGGCGCCGATAGACAACATACATCGAGCGCACATCGAGATTATGTGTTGTGAAAAGTCACTGAAAGATAAGACAATTGATACCTTTTGAAGTATCAATTTCTTGATTTAATACTTATAACTAAGTATTTATAGTGATTGCTTGATAATACTATAATCAATAAAAACGTCTCAGATTACTAGTGTCCGTGTGGTTCCCGTTGTAAGTTCCTGTTGTCCTTATTTTGGTCATTCCTGTTCCTATCCCTCTTTAGTTTTCATATTATTCCAGGGTTTTTTCTCATTATTAGTTATCCTCATGACCTTTCTGCCCCTCGTTATCTGCCCTAATTGAGTTCTAGCCCGTTCTGTTCTTCCTTGTCTGGAATTGTTGATGTCAACCCTTGCTACGTGTATTTTCCTGTTTCCCTGGATAGTATTAAAGTCAATAAGTTTGAATTTGACTCTGCGTCTCCTCGTTCCTCGCTCCGTGCTCCTCACAGTAGCGAACCATGACACTATGTACATTTGTGTAATTTGAATCTATGCAACGCTTCAACTTATTTCCTCTCTTTGCTTCCACTTTTGCTCGTCTCTCAGAGGCAAACTGACCACTCAGTCCCTTTCCACCCCTGTTTACGGCAAAGGTAAATCGAGGTCTCGCTTCATACGCACAGATGCACAGTGCACACTTTGATGTGGAGGCTCGGTCCAGGCTTTGATCCACCTCAGCTTGGCTTAAATTAAACTACCTGAGCGCCTCTGGCAGGACACAGAAGATGCTCAAGGCTAAAGCACAGGCTAGAGGAAAGACCTTGACCTGGAGACACACATCAGCCAGAACAGGCTGAATAACTCATACTTTGGACAGTTGCGGCCAGCGTGCATTTTATAGACATCTAGAATTCTCTTAGCTGGAATGTAGAGATCGGTTGTTTTCTTTCTAGAATGGGAAACAAAGTGGAAATCTTGATATTTTTCAATTTGCAAAGCTCCAGTTTGTCTCCGTTCTTCTGATGCCGATCCCCATTTCCCTCCTTTATCTCTGTCCAGCTAAACTGTCAGTTCAGCAAAAGCTGTTTGCAATTATCCATCATGACAGAAAGCAACAACTTTCTCATACTACATTCCATTGAATTCGAAAAATCTGAATTTCAAACTTCTTTCTTGGAAAAGGGCAAGAGTCAACTTCCAATGACTGATGTGATTGTCATGCGAGTAAATTCATAGTTGATAAATAATGAATAACAGTTAATTTTAGGCTAATAAAATGCACACATGTGTGAGGTTCCTACACTGCATGATAATAAAACCTGTTTGCAGAGATAGGTGTGTAAAACACTGCAAATAAGCAGTTGATCATTTTACACATCCAAAAGAAATGCTAGCACTGTTCAGCATCATTTATTCTTAGCAATTTGGAGACATCTTTGCTGACAATCGATCACCTGCAAGGCACACCATGGCAATTGTCAAGTCAAGTCGAGCTTTATTGTCATTCCACACATGTGTGGACATACAGTGGAACGAAATGTTGTGTCTCGCAGGACCACGGTGCTACATAAATAAATATAAACATGCAACACTAGACGTAAGAACAATTTTTAGACCTACATAGCTAACTTTCTGAAGCAGTAGTCTAAATATACATATACTATAAATAGTTGACTACATACACATAACCTAAGACAGACTATACAAGTATTTTCATAATAACTGTGCATGCTATTGTGCAAAAGAGGTATTTAAGGTTAATAAGTAGTGCAATGTGATTTGTGGTGCATTCACAAGTAAACGTTTGTTAAGTCCTTATTAAGTTCTTGTAACGTGGAGTGTTTATAAGAAAGTGTCTGGTGCATATAGAGAGAAAAGAGTGTGTTTCTACAGGTGGTTTGTCCAGCCCACTCACCTGTGTGTAGCACACTCAGAATCGCACAATGTTTTCCTTGACACATGGAGTGATTATAAGAAAGTGTCTGGTGAGTATAGAGAGGAAAGAGTGTGTTTTTCTACAGGTGGTTTGTCCAGCTCACCTGTGTGTAGCACACTCAGAATTGCAGGCCGCATGTTCTTGAGGTTTTCAACAGTTTTCAACAGTTTTCATGTGGTGCATGGTTTCAGGAGCTAGGTTGTGAATGAGGTTTCAGAGGGGGGTCCACGGATCTCAGATGCTCTAGGTTAAATTCCTTAGTGTCCCGGAGAATGAGGATCTGCTGAGTGTGGCGATTGTTTTTTGTTCTTTGTCGGCTAACTATTACGGGACACAAAATAAGAACTACATTTTTTTTAATTGAATCTCATTGGGCTGTCGAGTTGTTTTTTTTTTAGGAATATGAGTCTGCTATAAAGCTTTTTAACACTTGTTTGTACAAACGTATTTGGTGGTGGCAATACGCGCTAGCACAAGTAGAAGTAAAATATTTAAGGATAAACATTTGGATTTTTGAAAATCCTCTATCACCCCTTCTATCTCTGTACTAAGGTCCCATGCTTCGCCACGCGGGTGTTTGGGGGGTACTGCTTTGGTCTCCAGCACTCATGCTTGGGTGCGTGGACTTATTGTATGGGTCATGAGTGAGGCGATTGAATGAGGGCTATCACAAGCATGGGGGAAAAAGCTGTGAGCAGTCTTCCCGAGTGGGCTCTGTATGGCTCCGGTACTGTCTTCTGATGGAAGAGCTGGGAGGGATGGGTGGTGTCCTTCACGATACTGTTGGCTTTGCTGGAGTATTGTGTAAGGAAAATGTCCAGGATGGAGAGGAGAGGGGCACCGATGATCTTTGAAGCTATGTTCACTGTCTGCTGGAGTGTCTTGCGGTCTGCTGCACTACAGTTCCAGTACCAGAGAGTGATGCAGCTGGTCAGCATGCTCTCAATGGTGCCCCTGTAGAAAGTGGTGAGAATGGATGAAGGGAAATTTTCTCTTTTAAGTCGGCGCAGGAAGTGGCGCTGCTGTTGCGCCTTCCTGGAGAGTGATGTAGTGTTGGTGGTCCAGGTGAAGTCTTCTGTTATGTGCATCCCCAGGTTTTAGTGCTGCTGATTCTCTCCACAGTCGAGCTGTCGATGGTCAGTGGGGGTGGTCAACAGAGTTTCTCCTGAAGTCCATCACAACCTCCTTTGCAATTTCTTTATTAATACATCTTCAGAGTGTTGGCCAATGAAACGCCAAAGTCAGTGATATAAAGTAAGAAAATCCTTCAACTGAGAGTGAATGGGATGCAGCAGATGTTGTAACTCTAGAGTTTAAACAAGCTAAATTATCCTTGCAGTGGCAATGGACAATGATGCTTGCTTGCATATTTAATTTATTTATTTATTTAGACCATTCAACAGTTTGGAGTAAGATTTTTTTAAGCTTTTAAAATTAGTTTCTTATACTCACTAAAGCTGTTTATTTGATCAAAAATACAATAAAAAAACAGTAATATTGTGAAATATAATACTTAATTATTTATAAATTTAAAATAACTGAGTTTAAATGTGTTAAAGTGTAATTATTCTATGGAAGGATACCTGATTTCCAAGCAGACATAACTTCCATACAAAATAAATAAATTAAATATTATTAATTATATCACAAAACACATAATTTATGTGAAATATAAATATTTTGTAACATGACAAATGTCTTTACTGTTACTCGAATGCTTCCTTGCTGAAAAAAATTTAATGCAATAAATTAAATAATGATAATCATAATCATACAGACCTCAAACATTTGAATGATTGTATATAATAAATGTATTTATATGTTTAAATAATATTTAACAAATAATAGTAATACATTATACATCTTATACAATATAAAATACCATATAAGTTTGTAATTTTGGTATGTGATGCTGTGATTTATTGATCAAACATATTTGCTCAATACAGATTCACAGGTCAGAGCATTTGGTCCACATTTGCATTGGTATGAATTGGAGTGAATGGAGCTTAAAGTCTAGTATCTTTATATGCTATCTGTCAATGTGCCACACCTGTGCTATTTTGGGTCCAAATCCAAGTCTAGCCTTAACTCAAATGAGCAGAGCAACTACAAGCACACCACAATGCTTGACGACACATCATATCATCACAATGACTGTTTCGTAGAGTACATGTACAAACACACTCAAGTAGTCTCTCTCCCTTTCTCTTTATTTTTTAGTTTAGCACTAAGTACCATTAACAGTTCAGACATAAAGACACTGTTTTATGACAGTCTCTTGTTCAAAGGACTTTTAGTTGTTGTTATCTTCATCCTCTCTTGTGCTTGTGTCTCTAATCTCGGCTGAGTGTCAGGTAAAAACTTATGTGGTCATAAGTAGTGTGAGAAGCAGATGGTTTTCAACAGAAGTCCCCCAAGACTTCCCCCTTAAGCTCAGGTCGATGTTGTTGCAGCGAACTGATAAAACAGTGTGTGAAGTATGCTTTTGGGTGTGTGTGTGTTCATGTGTATCCTTGGCTGTGTGTTCTGATGACTAAATTGTATGAACAAGATGTAGCAGTGAGAAGGATAAAGATGCCAGACCGTCACTCAGACACACTATTCAAACGTATTGGCTCCTACAAGTAAAAGAAACATTGGTCGGGGTGTAGTGTAGGGAGAAGAGAGTAGGAGAAGAGAGAGAGAGAGAGGCACGAGAGAGAGGAGAGAAATGTTTTATATGATCCCTAGTCTTATGATTTGACCTCTTCGGCTAGGCTTGTACTGCCCGAACATGATATTGCAATGTCTTCTGGTCCATATACTTTCCTTAGGAAGGTGTGCTAGACAATGATTAATGTAACATAAAAATAAAATACATATTTATATATTTTGCTATTGTATTGTGGAGTGACACTTTCATAAACTTTTCTATACCCCTCTGATTATATAATGGTAAATATTACAATATCATAGCACAACAACAGTGATCAGCAATAATGATAAGCCGAATACTCACAATAAAAATAATAAGGTCATATAGATCATAACACAATCTTGGAGGTAAGAAGTGGATTATCCTTCACCTGAAATGTTTGTCTTTCATCCTGAAATGCGAGGCAAATGTTGGATCACAATAATTAGGAAACACAGTTTCCACAAATCCCTTCACTCGACTGGGATGTTCTCTTTTATTCTGGAGGCAAGGGCAGTGACTGTAACATTGAGCGTATTTTGCAGTATTAAACACGTATTTATACCGATTTCATCAGGCTCCGAAAATTCTTCAAAAAGAACACAAAGAATGGCCTTCTCAGCTGCCATAGTTGCAACTCTTGCGTCATCAGAACAGAGTGTTCAACGCACCACCGTTTCCGTTTAAAAACGTTTTGCACCGTTTTTGTCGGGGCTGAACGCAGCCCTGTATTGCATGGTTCAATGTGGAAGGTTAATTGGTTGTTTAGTCATGTGTCTGTTCCTACATTGGCTTGGTTTCTGTCATGTGACCTACCTCTGTGTTTGGTATATATATATATATATATATATATTATAATATATATATATATATATAGCCTTTGTTGCCCTTGTTGTGGTCGCGCTTCTTAACGAATGTCCACTGAAGGCGAGTTTGAAGTGAGAACCCAGTACCGTTATTTGCACAAAGACAAAACATAATCCAAAAAAGACTGAATTTGAAAAGTATTAGACCGAAACAGGAACACCAAATGCAGAGTTACAACATCAAAGCTAGACAAGAGACAAGGGCAACAAGAGGGCTATATATTATATATAATATATATAATATTATATATATAAGATTATATTCGATATAATATATATATACCAAAACATGGAGGGCACCTAGACATAAACCAACCACATGGGGGAACCAAGGCCACAATGGACTAGAACAACCAATGAGGAACTGCACACATTGAACAAAGGAAACACAATAGGGAGGTTACAATGAGGGCAGAAGGGGAAATAATCAGAAACACAAGACACCATGACTAAATCATAATTAAAAGACCATGAAATAAATAGAACATGAAGTTACGCTCGTTAGAATTAGTTTTAAAGTAAATTAAATAATTGTTTATGTATATCATCTTAATACCCCAAATTTTGCCTGGTTGTGAAAATCGCCATAAAGACTATCTTTCTTTCTTTATAGCGATCACTCTATTCTATCTATCCCTATCAGTCTATTTATCGATCTATATATCTATTCAAATGGTACTAGAGGGGGGACTTGTGAATCTTGTGTTTGAACTGAGTCATGGGTCAAAAAAATAAGTGAATGAGGTTCGCCACTATCCGACCATTGCGGCACCAGCCACAGTTGCCATGAAATGCCGATTCAGAAAAGGTGGGTTCAGGAATAAATTTTTTGTGGTTTTTAGACGGTTTCTATGGTTTTTAAAGTCATTGTTCAAGAAGGATGAATTTATTTGATCAAAAATACAGTATATAAAAATTATATATTTAAAATAATTTTCTATTTTATTGGCGATTGGAATTTACATTTTAATGTAATTTTGTTAGGTCTTGGCATGGCTTTAATTTTGCAGTGCAAAGTTATACCACTCTCTCAGTTTTCACATGATCTTCAGAAAATCAGGTTTCTAGTCTTTATCAATGTTGGAAACAGGCAGCATTAACTATTTTTGTTTATGGATGCGTGTTTAGTTTTTACTCACCACGATTTTTTTAAACGAAGATATAAGTTATAAATACACCTACTTATGAAATGTATTTACTGTCATATTTGATCAATTTAATGTGTCCTTACTAAATAAAAGTAAATGATTCTTTTGCACAACATAATAAATCTTCTGCACTTGAAGGTAGTGATGTATTTAATGAATTATTTGCTTTGATTCTGCTTATTTGTCACCAGTAACATTATCAAGCTGACTAACATGGTTGATTTGACATGACTTGAATGATAATTATATTAGCATCCACACCAACGACCGACTAAATTTTTATTGTATGTGGTGCACATTTTTAATATTAAATGGCTGTCAGTGGGTTTTGTCATTATAGTTGTGGTGTGAACTTCACTATTATAACAATTTTTAAAACTAGGATAAAACATAGTTATTGCCATAATAATATAGTCAAATGCCATTGTTTTCCAGTGAAAAATATTATCGTTTTTTTTTTTTCCCCCTTTTATTATTTATTTTGGATAATCACAGAAAATGTTAAAAATGGCTGTTTATCATAGTTATGAGAGGCTAGTAAAATTGTCAGCAGGACTAACAATAACCAGGCCTGCAAAAAAATTCTTATTGTTGAGCCTTGTTAGTGTTTTGACCACCACTAATGATGTTAATGTTCTTTAGCCTGTTGATAAAAAAAAAAGCTTAATGTGAAAGATTCTTTCTCTCTCCTTCTCGTAGCCGGTGTCTCTGCAGGAGGCCAAACTCTTGTTGAAGGAGGATGATGAGCTGATAAAGGACAACACAATGTAGATTTTAAACCCGGAAGATGAAAATGGTGCAAAAAAGCTTAAAATTAACGAGTTTTTTCCAACAGTTAAAATTATCGGATGCTTACATTGTCTTCTATAATGTGCAACACAAACAACTCTGCTAAAATCTCAGGAAAAGTAGTCTTTAAACAATAGCAAACATTCATTCTAGCAATTCGGTTGAGGATGACATGTTCAACACATTATTATCATCGAGCTCTTTGTTTGTCTCTGTATCTATAAAATAAAATATAAAAGGCACAATGATAAAAATATTTTTATAAATAAAATGAAACTGCATTTTTTAATAATGCAAGATTACTCTGTATGTCTGCGTATATGAATCACAGAAGGCAACATGAACAGAAACATTAACAGAAAATGAATCCTATTTACTTTCTTTATAAATGTTGCAGGTATATTTTATTTCAGGTGTACAACGTATATAAGACCTTCGTTAAATGTTTTATTTTAACTGTAAATAAAATAAATATAAAGATCTTCAAAAAAAATTTATTTTGCTTTTATTTTATGAAATTATAAAAATTAAAATATGTTATATTTTTAATAATTAATTAAACTCAAATAAAACTGTGATTTGTATATTCAAGCTATCTGCCCTTTAATATAAAATAAATATAAGGTCTCAATAAAATATTTTTATTTATAAATTATAATAAAATAAAATAATTAAAAAGTCATTAAAAAATCTAACCAAAATTTATTATAAATTATAATAAAATAAAAATGAAAACGTAATAAAAAAAATATCTAATCAAATGATTATAACTTATAATAAAGTAAAATAATGAAAATCGTGAATTAAAAAAAATTCAAGATCAAAATTTATTCGTATAATGATAAGAAAATACAAAATAATGAAAACGTAATAAAAACAAATCAAGCAAATTTATTATAAATTTATGAAATAAAATAAAAAAAATGTTAACATTTTTTATCTAATGTCTTTAGTCATAAAAGGCAATTAATGGAAAATAGTTTACTTCTCCATGCTTGTTGCATATTTTATTTAGCTCTACTTAAAATATAGAAAGCCCAATCAATATTTTTATATATTTGTATAAAATTAAGCATTAACATAAATAAATAAAATAAATAAATGAATACATTCAACATTTAAAATAACATTCGAGCTAATTTGTATATCTATGTTTTTTAATCACAGAAAGCAACATGTCACATATCTTATTATAAATGATTCTTCAGTGCATATTATTCTGCTTTCTTTAACTTTCTTCACCTCTATTGATGTAATCTAAGCTGTGAATCAATAATAGCCTCAGCATCCAATCAAATATGTGTAACGATAACATTTAATTTGTGTGACTAATTTCCACTCTTGAATTTACTCGGGCTCAACAGCTCATACGTCACCTGGAGCCGAAGACGCCGCTGAGCTCATCCAGCACCGTATTGAGTTTATTCTGCAGCTCTTTCAGCAGCTCACTGGCCTCCGCGTCCAGCTGGAAGACACACACAGCGCTGTCAGTCACGTCACATGACACACACCACAGGAACAGGAAGTGCAGAAGATTCAGCGGTAACATCACATGCCTCTGTATGACACCTCAAATAATAAACTGCTCTTTAATAGCAGCTGATTATCCCAAAATTCATTTATATGTCATGTCCAGGGTCCAAAAGCAAAACTCGCCAAGTCAGCATATATTAAAGCAAGAAGCCGTGGTTTACTACCGAGTGCCTAAACCCCTTAGCTGTTATAAATTCACTGTAAACCACGCTTCATGGGGCATATTGCTTTTATAAAACGGCTATTCCATATACGTAGCAAGGTTTCACAAAATAAAACAGAGCAAATCAAAGTGTAAACGAATTGTTATTTTAATAAACAAACAGATTCTGCCCACCAAACAATGTAGTACTCAGAAAAGTTGGGTTGAAACAAGTGGGTTGTCGCGAGGGCAAAACACAAGGACGTTACAACAAACGGTGTGTGTTGTAGAGTAATTTTACAACAGCTTCGAACGTGGACCTCAGCCAATTCACGAATCAAGGACCAGGAGCTTTGAGTAAATAATAGCAGCTATTTATAAACAGCACTTAAATTGTGATAAGGTTAACGTAAAAACAGATACATAATCCCTAATAATCAATCAATCAATCTTTATTATATACATGCCATAAAAATATATTTTGTAAATCTGTAAAAATATGTATACATCTATTTTTTTTGTAATAAAACATAATGCAAAATACATTTTTATGGCCTGTGAATATAATAAAGTAGATTTTGACCCCTGCTTGTATGATTTGTGTTTTTAACACAGAGGAACCGTCTGACAGCTTTGTTTCCATGCCATGGTTTGCTGATTTTCTCTGCCGTTGAACAGTGAGCTTTCAGTCAAGCAAGCCGAGCCGCTGAGAAGGTCTGGACTGAGGAATCGCTCGACTAATGATGACTGCAAACTCAATACAAGCCTCTCGTCACATCAGAGGCACGAGAGCAGACGAGCCAATGAGATGTGTCTGCATCACAATCGTGGCTTTTACCCATAATGCACGCTGGGTTTCTATCCGTGAAGCTCCGCTCTACCTTTGGTTTGACTGTTTTTATCAAAGTCTAGTGAAAAACAATGCTCAATATTTGCAGATTCTTCTCACAGATGATGCCTAGTAAAACAGATACACCGAATAATTACAATAAACAAACAAACGAAAATTAAATAAAATAAATTAATAACTAAATAATGAAAAATATAGAAAAAACATACCTATTAATTATATAAAATATCATTTAAAAATTTATTAAAATAAAGAAACATTTGCCAAAAATAAAGATAGTAGTTGTATACTATTACATTTTTTTGTAATAAAAACTACATGTATTTTAATTTTTAAGTTTAAAAATACTGTTTATAGACTGTAAATGTCTAAACAATATATACATATAATATATATATAATTTGATCAGATATAATAAAATATATCAAAATATAAATAATTTTTATAGATATAAAAAATGCATGACTAAAATAACAAATATAAGATAAATGGACTTTCCAAATATAAGATGAGATAAATGACTGATCCAAAATTGTTCTTTACACTTCTAAATGCTTAAGGGCCGAATTACTACCAAAATCAATAAATAAATGAATTCAATTAGATTAAGATAACCATATTCCACACACCACACCACACACAACACACTATTTACATTATAAAAATTTTTGTATAAATGTAGTCTAATATAGAATATTTGCAACTAATATGTAATTTTGTGTATTTTTTTGAGATTTTTTGAACAAAAAAAGTGAGGGAAAAATGAAATATTATGTTGATAGACTTCAATGTAATATATAATATAAACAATAATACCATTTTATATGAGATATATAAACTATATTAAAATACAAACTTATCAAAAAAATATAAGATCAAATAACTTGATCCAAACTTGTCAATTCCAGTATGAAATAATCAATATTGTCATAAATAGGGCAAGATGACCATTTAAAATCCTCTAAATGGAAATGGGACAAATTGAAAAACAGCTAAGGGAATTTGTTATTATCTATAAATTAAAGCCATATTGATTATGCTTATGTATCATAATCTATGGCTCGGTCTATCCGATCTAAACATCACCTTAACGACGAGGCAAAAAATGTTGCTTTCACCATGATTCATAGCGTGTTTAGTCATTGTATTTAGCCGTTTGTTAGTATTTGTGTTCGGGTGAGGCAGGGACGTCCATGTACTCGGGATGAATGGCTGATTGTGACATGTAACAGCGTTTATGGTTTACGGCCAGATCAATCAGTGATGAGAGCTCTTCAGGTTAATGGAGATCAGAGACAGCCAGCAGTGCCATGACTGATAACACAAACACAACGAATGCTTTACACGTGTGGAAATTATGATTTAATCTGAACAATAGAAATAAGAAATTATATTGTCCTTCAAGAAAAGTCTATTTTTGTGACAGCATCTCCACCTCAAATCTCATGACCATAATTACTGTAATTAAAGTTATATTTTTATATTTAAATATATTTAGTTTATTTATAAATAAGTATAAATGATGTCATTATTTTATACATTAATAAAACTTTACGCATTTAAATCAAAATTATTTTGTTTCAGTTAAATAAGTAAATGTTTTATTAACTGATGAAAGTAAGCTTACATTTACAAATCTAAATTCATTCAAAACTTATTTTATAAATGGGATTTCTCAATACGTAATGAATATGACAGAATATACCGCATTTAATATTATACATGATTACATCACTTTATACTTGAATACTCATTTAAATTGTAAATATTTTGTATTAAAGTGTACAATATATTTAAATAATTTATATATTTAAATAATATATGTATATGATATATTCATAATTTATATCATATATATCTTATATTATATCAATCTAAATATTATATTTCAGTAATAAAAAGCAAAGGACAAATACAATAGAATAAAAAGATACAAATGAAACAAACGCTTAATGTTTTTTGCACGTCTCAAAGCAGGTGACAGCTACTACAGAAATGAATAATCAAAATGTAAAATAAACGGCATAGTCTTCACTCTCATGTAAGACTTACATTTTTGTTTCTTTTAAAGCTACAGAAGTCCTTCAACAAGAGAAGTGTGGATTTGAATTTGTATTTTGGTGTGTGATATTAAACCTTTGATTACCGCTACACGCGTATTTTCCGTTACACGTGTATTTTCCGTTACACGCGTATTTTCCGCTACCGCGTATTTTCCGCTACACGTGTATTTTCCGCTACACGCGTATTTTCCGCTACACGCGTATTTTCCGCTACACGCGTATTTTCCGCTACACGCGTATTTTCCGCTACACGCGTATTTTCCGCTACACGCGTATTTTCCGCTACACGCGTATTTTCCGCTACACGCGTATTTTCCGCTACACGCGTATTTTCCGCTACACGCGTATTTTCCGCTACACGCGTATTTTCCGCTACACGCGTATTTTCCGCTACACGCGTATTTTCCGCTACACGCGTATTTTCCGCTACACGCGTATTTTCCGCTACACGCGTATTTTCCGCTACACGCGTATTTTCCGCTACACGCGTATTTTCTATTTTCCGTTACACGCGTATTTTCCGTTACACGCGTATTTTCTATTTTCCGCTACACGCGTATTTTCCGTTACACACGTATTTTCCGTTACACGCGTATTTTCCATTACACGTGTATTTACCGCTACACGCGTATTTTCCGCTACACGCGTATTTTCCGTTACACACGTATTTTCCGCTACACACGTATTTTCCGCTACACACGTATTTTCCGTTACACACGTATTTTCCGCTACACGCGTATTTTCCGTTACACGTGTATTTTCCGTTACACGCGTATTTTCTATTTTCCGCTACACACGTATTTTCCGCTACACACGTATTTTCCGCTACACACGTATTTTCCGCTACACACGTATTTTCCGCTACACACGTATTTTCCGCTACACACGTATTTTCCGCTACACACGTATTTTCCGCTACACACGTATTTTCCGTTACACACGTATTTTCCGTTACACGCGTATTTTCCGCTACACGCGTATTTTCCGTTACACGCGTATTTTCCGCTACAAACGTATTTTCCGTTACACACGTATTTTCCGCTACACGCGTATTTTCCGTTACACGCGTATTTTCCGCTACACGCGTATTTTCCGTTACACACGTATTTTCCGTTACACGCGTATTTTCCGCTACACGCGTATTTTCTATTTTCCGTTACACACGTATTTTCCGCTACACGCGTATTTTCTATTTTCCGTTACACACGTATTTTCCGCTACACACGTATTTTCCGCTACACACGTATTTTCCGCTACACACGTATTTTCCGCTACACACGTATTTTCCGCTACACACGTATTTTCCGCTACACACGTATTTTCCGCTACACACGTATTTTCCGTTACACGCGTATTTTCCGCTACACGCGTATTTTCCGTTACACGCGTATTTTCCGCTACACGCGTATTTTCCGCTACACGCGTATTTTCCGTTACACGCGTATTTTCATTCTCAACTCTTTACGTTCATTTATTACATGACTGACGAAGGTATACATGAATAATCACTAAGCACATTTTGACACATTTTTGCGTGTATTTGACGCGCGCCTTGAGCTAAAATATGACTTCAAGTTCTCTTTCACGCTTTTAAAAACGTGAATAAATATACTTCTATAAATCAAGCACGTCCCATTTTGCAAAAGTCACGCTGCCTCCACTACTTACCTACAGTGATACTGATTTGACAACGGTGACGTAGCATGATGGAAGCGTAAGAAATTGCGCAGCGCCTGGCAAATATCGTGTCCGCTTTTTGTGCCCAGCGCATATGAGGCGCCAAAAATAGTTTTCTCATTCTCGATTGCATGTGGCGCAGTCCACACACTTGAATCGTTGGAGGCCAAAATTGAAATCGAAACTGTTTTTCGATTAATTGCACAGCCCTATTGGTAAGTTATAACTAAATTCATATTCCAATTAGGGAATCCTGATGTGAAATTGTACCTGTGGTCTACCTCACATCGTTAATTAGCAGATAACGGGTGATCCGTGTGTTCGCGGCGGTTATTGCCCGCGGCCCGCGTCAGCAGCGTGAACGCTATCGCAGCTAACTTTGACTCCCCCAATTAATTTTTCTTGGACAGTGCTGGATCTTTTATTTATAAATCCATGATAACGAGCCACTGTAATTACATTTTTCTTTCAGTTGGCTAATTGCTTTGGGAACGGTGGCACTGCCAGAGCAGGGTTATATTTGGAGCGTTTGGCTTTTACTTCCTCTGAACGAATTGAGTTTCATGAAGGAAGCAGAATTCATAAATTAGTCACACTTTCAAACAGCTGGACTCTTTTTAAAGCACTGTAGCCTTCATTTCGACAGAGGTAAGACATCTAACCTTGATCTGACAGACCTCTGGCACGCGTGCAAATGATCTGCCTTTATTCATCTTTCATTTGAAGGATGTTATAGCTGGACAAAACCTACCCAGCGATTTCAGTACATTATGGTTTTCTGCCAGCAGGGAGGATTTTGATTAAAGCAAAGTAAAATAAAATTATAAAAAAACAACAACTCGGAGAGTCTGAGAACAGTGCAAGCTAAACATCAGGACCGAACGAAAACTTTCCAAACTCTGGAATCCTAAATAACCACAAACACTGTACATGATTAAAAATCAAGTTCAGGCAAACACAGCTCTGCTGGCCGTCGGGAAAGGGCTAGTTCAGCAAAAAATGAAAATCACCTTCATGTCATTCTAAACCTGTCACTTTCTTTTTTTTTTTGCCCCATGAAACACAAAAGAAGTTAAAAATATGTTCATGCTGCTCTTTTCCAAAGGAAAGTGATGCAATGCAATGCAAAAAGTGAATTAAAAACGTTTTTATGCTCCAAAAAAGCATCATATGTGGCATTTTTGACCTAATTTTACAGTGTGTTCACATGACTTGGAATATATACATGTGCATGAGTCATATGCACTATGATGCTGTTTCGTCATTTTTGGAGCGTATTATTCATTAATTGACTTTGAATTGAAGGAATAATCATTCTTGTATTCTTTTTGTGTTCCGCATAAAAAAAATATGTTATACTGGTTTGAAACACACTGAAATAATTATTTAGGGCTAAACATGAAAGATTTACGTAACTGAATTGCATATAAAAATCCATTTGGATTACACCGTTTTAACATAAACAAACTAATAAACGTAATGTGATGCATATTTATCATTCATACATCAATGAAACGGGTCAGATGTCTGACAGTACTAATAAGCTGAATCTGTTTAGTAAACAATAATCAGCTTTATATATTTATCATCAATAAATTTTTTTTTTCCATTACATATTTTAACTAACTGAATATTGCTCGTTCCACTACTAGCCATTTTTTAATCATGTTCATAAATTTTTAACTGAAAAATATGTATCACATTAAGTAAAAAAAAAGTTGGCCAAAATATATTTTAAATATATATTTTAAAACGTGAAGCTCAATAAAACATATTTTTGAAATTGAAAATATATTTAGATTCAATCATTATATACCAATATATATTTCAAAATGTATTTCAAGGGCAAGAAAATACTTTTACAATCTTACAATATAGATGGAATAGCTTACTAGACATCAAAACTAGATGTAATATTTAATAATACTAACCATTTAACGATTTAATAATATTTCATTTGTTATATATTGTAATTTTTTTGGAACACTGTAAAGTATGTTCTTTGCTGATTTTTATTCAAACGTGTTACATGTTTACATATTATAGACAATAAATAAAGTGTTTCTTCAAATGTGACGTGAATGTATTTTCATTGGACTGAAATAGGGCAAAATATACTTTCACATATTTTGGAAAAAAAAATATTTATATTTTTTAAGTTTATTTTCAAAAATATGCAAAAAACAGCAAAACTTTATTAGCAAAAATATATTTACAAAACATATTTTGTGTATGTATATTTAGTATATTTGATATATCTATATATACACACACACACACACACACACACACACACATTTATACACATTTTATACACAATTCAAATGCATAAATCTTATAATATTTAGGGCTAAATATTATTTTTCAGTGCATTAGGGTGAATAAATAATGACCAATAATGATTTTTGGATGAACGATCCCTTTAAAATTGAGTATTAGCATCCTCAGTTATTGAAGATAATCGTTCTTGTGAGGTTTCATGCCAGGTGCAGCATGCTCTTGAGGGGGCGGGACAGGAAGTACGAGAGACAGGAAGTGAGGTGTTTCAATGGGTGTGAGAGTGCTCATGCTGCTCAAACGTGGCCAGTTAAACCGGGATGAATCAGGACCATGCACTACAGCCAGACTTCACAACCATAGAGCAGTGTCATCATTTGCTATCATTTAATGTTGCTCCAAACAAAAAAACAGAAAATCTTAAGTTTAGAACGACATGAAGATGAGTAAATGATGACAGAATTCTGGCTGTAGAGCAGCGGTGTATAGAGATGTTAGAGGAAACCTGTTCACACACCTTGCAGAAGACCACAGTCCCTTCCTCCTGGTGCAAGAGCCCAGAGGAGACGGGGACGACAAGAAACAAGGACATTGTCATAGTTGGAGAGAACAGAGAGAAGAGTCACAACACGCATGCACAATTCACAAGGGATGCTAAGTTGCGTTGACATCATGCAGAATAACCGTATTTATGAGGCGACTCTGAGAATCTACGTTGAACTCGTGGAATCTTTTGGAATCTTTTGTTTCTATGGCAACACTGGATGTCAAATGGATTCATACATGTGTGGCTCATCTTGAATAGGTTTGGGGGGCAGTGAATCATTTTCTTCTTTTAATGAAATGATTTTTATGGTTCTCTTAACGGAATAGCTCACTCAAAAGTGAAAATTTGCTAACATTTTACTCACCCCCAAGCCATCCAAGCTGTAGATGAGTTTGTTTCTTCATCAGGTTTTGGAGAAATCGGATAATGTAGCATGCATCACTGCTCACCAAGGTATCTCTTTGGCAGGAGTGAATGGGGGCCCAGTCGATATGAGAGTCCAAACAGCTGATATAAAACATCACAATAATCCATAAGTAATCCACATGACTTCAGTCCATCAGTTAATGTCTTGAGAAAACAAAAGCTGAAACAAATCCATCATTAAGATGTTTTTAACTTCAAACTCTTGCTTCCATATAACGCTTCCTCTAGGTGAAAAGTAAAACTAGTCTGAATCAGGAGAGAAATGTGCACAGATCAATCACTGTTTACAAGCCAAAACAATTTTAAACAAATATGTGGCTGGATTTTGAGAGAACAACAGCAGATGGACTTTTTCACTGGAGGAAGTGTTATTATGGGTTATGGACTCATATGTTAGCCAGAAGCAAAGGTTTAAATTAAAATGCCTTAATGATGGATTTGTTCTTACAAACACGCAGCTTTTGTCTTCTCCAGATGTTAACTGCTGGACTGGAGGGGTGTGGTTACTTGTGGGTTATTGTGAGGTTTTTATCAGCTGTTTGGACCTCATTCTGACGGCACCCATTTACTACATAAGATCATTAGTGAGCAAGTGATATAATGCTAAATTTCTAAAATGATGAAGAAGGGAAGAAACAAACTTAGAAAAGATTCAAAAATGTGTCTCAATACATATCGATATGAATCAATTTAATGATTTACTGATTCATTTTTTTTGGCAAACTCAAATAAAATATAACAAAAAATTATTGAAATGAAATAAAATAAAATAATTAAATACTAATAAAACATAAGTTGTTTGTTAAAAACAGCATTGTTTTTATTTTAGAGTATTTGTTAAGTATATAATTAAGCCTAATTATTCTTCAAGAACTGAAAGAGTCATCATGGAATCATAAAGGAATTGGAACCAGAATCATTGAAGAAACACAAGAACAAAGCACTTCGGGGAACACTGACTATTCAATGACATATAAAACATCAGTATGTGCTGATGAAGGAAACTAACCAGCTGCAACTGCTGAAGCCTGATACCAAGTGCAAGAAGCTGGAACTTGTTGGACCTTCTAGTTGCAAGTAATCAGACTCATAATTATGGTAATTCAGACATTAATGAACGCAGCTTTACAGCAAGGGATGTTCAAGAGCTTCACTCACACAGACAGTTAGTGGGAACATTGCTGTGGAGTCTTGCAGTATCATTGATTAGTTTACTGACCTGCTTTCCTCCCATGGACTCGAACATCTTCTCCAGCTGAACTCGGAGCTGCTGGATGTTGTTCAAGAGGATACAGGGCTGTCAGGAGAAAAAAGATAGACAAGATATTTCATGTACTTCTTTCCAGATACATTCAGTCTTCAAAACCCCCCGCCTCGGTAATGCAAGGAGATGTTTATGCTAGAAGACTTCTGTGAATATATACACACGGGCATCGATTCGTCTGGATGCTGAGCACTGATTTTGCACATCTTACTTTCATCAGTGGCAGTAAATCTGAATTTCATTACGTAAAAATCTATGCCTCTGCCTCTCCAGAAAAATGACAGAATTACACAACTGAACATATTTGAGTTGTATTTAAACACTCATTTCTTTTTGAAAATACATGAAATTAATGCACAGTCACAGTATCCTTAAAGCATAATGTTTCCTTATATCCAATAATATTTAAACTCAGTTGTGTTTTGTTATACTGTAATAGTAATTCATAGTTAATAGTTGTAGTCATAATAGATAATAATGTATTCAGCAGGTTGCCCTAATGCACAATTTAATACATTAGAATTCTAATGCATTGTGTGTTTTAATTATAAATCTTGTAATATTAATAAATTATCAATATATAACAAAATGTCCACACATTTCACTCCAAAATCGAATATTTTAAAATACACTCTAAAAAATGCTGGGTTAAAAACAGCCCAATTCTGGGTAAAATAGGGACCTAACCACAACTTTGGGTTAAAATGAAATTTAAAATTTAACCCAACAGTTGGGTTAGTCCATTTTGACCCAACGTTGCAACCAATAATAATAGAATATACATAATAATAATTTACTATATATATATATATATATAGATATATATCTATATATATATATACATACATAAATAAATATTATAGCTATTATTATATGATTCTAGGGAAAAATGAATTAAAAGAATGCATTACAATGTACAGTATGAATATCTTTAAAATGTTATCACGACTGTATTAAGACCACCAACCAAATATATTAAAAGCACATTTTATATGTACAAAATTACATCTGTAATCAAAAATGTTTAAAAACATCAAACTCAATAATCGGGTTGATGGTAAACTAATGTTTAAGATGACCTTCAGGCTCAGTGTGACTAGCGTTAAACGAGCAAAGCGACTGACCTCCAGGTGAGACGCAATGCACTTTGGGTAAAAGGTGTCTGTTACAGTAAATGTCAAATAAGCAGATTTGTTGACACACAGATGATCCGGCGGTCCATACGCTCTCGTATAAGCTTCCCAGGAGATAATTGGATGGGTAGGAGTGCGTAATTAGCGCAGGAGTCCATAAGCTAATTAAAACGGGCTTTTACTGTCTGCACCGGCACACTTCCTAAAGGTCACATGTCAGCCGTGTGACAAATAGGTGTGAAACTCTGAAATGAAAATACGAAGCCGTTGCGCTAATTGAAACGAGGGAACATCGTCTCTCTGACAAGAGCTGGTGATTTCACACACTCGTAAATTTACTTCAAGACAATGTATATCAACTCTGGAGAGCTGATTTATGGGCATGGGTGCGTTTAAAGATCTGGATATTCTTAGGATGAACCGAGCTGTCAATTAAGTGCTGGATGAGCCCTGAGGAGCAGCTCCATCCTCCAAGACCGAACAGAGATATGTCTTTAATTACAGGCCGCGTGATTGTCTCTCTGTGGTCCTGTCACGGCACTTAAAAGATACATCTGTCTTTCTTCCCAGCACAGACGTCCTGCGTGCCAAGCTTTTATAATCATTACAGGAAGACACTGTAAAAATTCGAGGTAGAACAAAAGCAGCTCTGAGTTAGCGCCACGAACGCTGTCATTTTACACAAAGAACGGAAAGTTGAAAGCACAGAGGAAGGAGAAGAGGACGCGAGAAGGTCTCGCACTTTATTTGTTGGAAACAGACGGAAGCGTCTGCCAGCCGTCCAATCAAAGTCGACTTTAATGTCTCACTACGGTCTCCATAGCAATGTCCCCGGTATAATCTGATCAAGCCATGTTCGGACACTCGCAGGGTCATGACTTTAAAACACGCTGACATTTTATGACGAAGCGGTTTTGAAAGCGTAGTGTGTGTGGTGTGGTGGGTGTGTGTGTGTGTAAATGCCGCTTATAGACTCACCACTTTCTCCTTGTTCAGATGGTTGCTGAAGTCTTTAGAGATGATCACAGCATACTGGAGAAGAACTTTATTTATGGTCTGGAAAGAGAATAAAATATAGATTATTATATATTATTTTTTAAAAAACAGTAGTTTAACTTCATGAAAGCAATAAGTCGGATATGTGTTACTGTTATTATTTACAGACCTAAAACACATGTGCATTCACTACCAGTCAAACCTTTGGGGTCACTAAGCATTTATTTGATCAAAATACATTGAAAATGTGAAATATTATTACAATTTAAAAATACCTATTTTCTATTGCAATATATTTTAAAATACAATTTATTCATGTGATGCCAAGCTGAATTTTCAGTATCATTACTCCCAGTCTTCAGTGTCACATAATCCTTAAGAAATCATTCTAATATACTGATTTTTGCTGATCAATAAACATTTCTGATTATTATCAATATTGAAAATATTTTTTAAATGTATTCATTTTAGCATTTTAATATGACTACAAACATTTCAAAGGAAATTATACACAGTTGTAGCCCATGTGCCAACACGTGTGCGTCAAAAAAGTATGGGCACTTTGAGTTAAGTAACCTGAAGCCAAGGAAATGGAATACAACTATTAACATATTCATAAATATGCAAATAAGTTAATGAGGGCTGCAATAATATGTGTCTTGTAAGGCCGCTGTAATAGATTTCTCATGTCAAGTTTGCATGAAGTAATCAATGCCTGCTACAAGACCCTTTACCCATAATCCTGTGGGAGGAGCGCTGCTCTTAACGCCTCTCTCTCTCTGCCCTTCGCAGTTCATTTGCATTCAACAAAGACATTTACAATAGAAAAAAATAGATTAGCTGGACATCACCATATTTATAAGTAGATGTGTTCATTTGTGGTGTTTTCTAAATTAAGCATCACTATTACTATTGCTTATATGTTTAGTTATGTGCTCAAACATAATTAATCTCGTCTATTGCTCATTATTACATTCTGCGGTTTATTACTGATCCTCCCAGTTCAGTTTGGGTATTGATCGAAAATGTCGGCTGTATTGTGAGGAACCAATAAATCACTCTGGACTGAATTGTGTCTAAGCTGAACTGAGGATGTCTGTATATCTGATCAAACAAGGATTTACTATCAATCTCAGATGTTCCTGTTCACCTTCTACATGCAGCCCCTCAAACAAAACGCTCACATACACACAGTGTGATGTTTAGTAAGTCATGAAGGTTAATCCACTCAGTGCAAACCTGCTCTAAACCTTCAGTAAATCCATCTTCAGCCCTTTATCCGAACCCTGTCACTTCCTGCTAGAGGTGATGAGCTTTTCACTGCTCACAAGGTGCGCAAAACACTGTAAATAGTAAGTAAACACATGCACCAGATGATTTAAATTAACTCCTTAAAGTTGATGTTAAAATACTACTAATTTTCAGAGACACCTATAAGCCATGGTTGAAGTCAGTAAAATATTTTCAAGAAATTAATACATTCATTAACCAAGGATGCATTACATTGATCAAAAGAGACAGTAAAGACATAATGTTACAAAATATTTCTATTTCAAACAATTATTGTTCTTTTGAATTTTCAAAGAATCCTGAAAAAAGTATCGCAGGTTCCAAAAAAAATATTAAGCAGTACAATTGTTTTCAACATTAATTTAATAGAAAATGTGTCTTGAGCAGCAAATCAGCATATTAGAATGATTTCTGACAGATCACTGAAGACTGCAGTAATGATGCTGAAAATTCAGATTTATATCACAGGAATAAATTACAGTTTAAAATATATTAAAATAGAAAATATTTATTTTAAATTGCAATAATATTTCACTGTTTTTAACGCATTTTTGATCAAATAAATGCAGCTTTTGTGAACATATTTAAAACATTGCTCTATTCGTTTGATAATCTGCCGGACATGACAACCTTGGATCAAATAATATTTCCAGTTCTTTTTTTTGGCGATACCAGTCATACTTGACATTTAAATAAAATCAAGTAATGGTGCAAAAACCACCGAAAAATGTGCCCTATCTTTCAGCCGATGCAGGTTTGCATTTTTCTGTTTCAAAGCTCTTCTCCATCATTTGTTCATCATTTTATGCTCTCGGCTGCCTGGCAACCGTACGACACCCTACAGTTAAAGTAATAATGCTTGGCGGAAGAACGGTTTATTGTGATTATTATTACTGTTAATACATGCAATTCTTTGGTCTCTTCTTTCATCATAAATGCTGACTGTGAGTTGCATAGATTTTACACATCTAAGGGGGTTTCACTCTTCTTTGCATGGTCAAATCACCAATGCACAGCCTCATCCTTTCTATTCTGATTCTGTCTTACCTTTGCAAACCTGCGCATGAAGTGAGCGAGAGCTTGAGGGTTCGGACACTCCAGCTTCTTGATGATCTCAAAGCTTTGATTGAGCTGCGTGAACACATCCACCACCGAGCAGGAGAAGAGAGCATGCTCTGATGTCTGCTGGAACTGCAATCAAAACACCACAATCAAAGCATTAATGAGCATATCACAACAATTTGATCATTGTGTTTCCCATAATTTCAGCATTTGCTACATACTGGAAAAAAGTATCAAGAAAGGTTTTACAGCCTGATTCCAGGTTTCCATTAAGTTCTAGCACGGTGCTTCAATGTGCTAGTAGTGTTTCAAGGATCCCAGAATGGCTTCATTTGTTCCTTTGTTTACAGAATATGCCACCCAAAAATGAAATGTAATGAACTTTAATTCTCTTTTTTTTTGTTTTAATGTTTTTTAAGGGTTTTTTTAAAAAAAAAAACCTAGAGTCACTCCAAAACAATAGACGTTTTATGGCTTTTTGATGCTCTTTTCCAGGCACTATACACTATGTTAAAAAATTTGAGGTCAGTAAAGATTACAGTTTTTATTTAATTGATTGTTTAATACTTCAATCAACACCTTAAATTGATCAAAAGTGACAGTAAAGACATTATACGTTACAAAATATTTTTTATTCAAAGAAAAAAATCTTCAAAACCAGCAATTTATTTAGCTATTATTTTCTATCAGTGGCGGGACTGTACATTAATCACACTTGCCAAAAAATTAATATATATATATATATAATATATTATATATATATTATATATATATATATCGCACAAACTGTTCAAAAGATTGGGGTCAGTAATATTTATTTATTTATTTTATTTATTATTTATTATTTATTTTTATTTTAAAGAGAGAAATTAATACTTTATTCAGAATGGGTAACAGCGTACAGATCGTATGCAGGAAAAGAAATAGATATAGATATAAAACCCTAATTACTGTTCTTTTAAACTTTCTGATCAAAGGATACCAGGGAAAAATAAAATGCATCACGGTTTCTACAAAAATATGAATCAGCATAACTGTTTTCAACACTGATAATAATCAGAAAAAGCTGAAAATTCAGTATATTAGAAGGATCTGAAGATCATGTGACATTGAAGACTGGGGTAATGATGCTGAAAATTCAGCTTTGCTTTACAGGAATAAATTAAATTTTAAAGCAGTTATTTTAAACCATAATAATATTTCGTATGATACTGGTTCTTGATAAGAAGACCTGAAGCTCAGACGCTGCCAGGAAGCACTGAAGATGTTTTTCAGCAGCCAGCGCTGGTCTGATTCACAGCCGTTGGGAATGCCTGCCAACATAACCTATGACACAATTAACCTGCGCTTCTGCCCTTATTCTCCAGGCGCTTCTGCCAGCAAACACAAGCCTAATAATCATCAGACAATTAACTGAGGTGCTGCTCCATTAGCATCTTAATGTAGAGTTGAATCTCACAAGACTTGAACCCGAGTGCGGCTAAACATCTAAACACAGTTAGCAACCTGCTCCACTCATGTCATCTCAGCAC
This sequence comes from Sinocyclocheilus anophthalmus, assembly GCA_018155175.1. Classification (NCBI taxonomy): domain Eukaryota; kingdom Metazoa; phylum Chordata; class Actinopteri; order Cypriniformes; family Cyprinidae; genus Sinocyclocheilus; species Sinocyclocheilus anophthalmus. The sequence goes on from JADLZN010003794.1 coordinate 40,076, forward strand.
CAGCACTGCCTGCAAAAAACTATAAACGCTAGGGGGAAAAACATACTGTTTCTGTGTCTGTCTGAAATACTCATGTACAATTATATTTGTCAGTGTCACATATCACATATAATAACGCGGCCATTCGTCATGGCATTGGCCGATATTATGAGCACTAAAAGATTTGTGTTTTTCAGGTGAATGCAATTAGCAAATGAAACCATGAAACATCTGATTTGTTTTCGTCAGCGAGGGGAACATTGAGCGGTGTGTTTTTGTGCTGCTGTACAGTAACAGCAGCTCATATTCACATCAGTCCAATCAAAAGTGTTTGTTCGGTTATTTCACGAACACTCGTCAGCCTAATGCCTTCAATTTAACAGTTTATCCACATGTCTAATTTCATTTATTGTGTCGGTGCTGAGAGGAAAACACATCGCACATGCACTTCTCTATAAATTCACAGTGCAAAAGTCATTAAAGAAAAAAATATATCTAATATTCCTCCTCGGATCTAAAGAGAGAGCTTACTGAAACTGAAATGGTTATAAACCTGTTCAAATGCTTATATGCTCAGCCTTTTTAAAATGGCTTGCAAATCTCTTAATTACTTACAAATACTCAAATTACTTACATTTCACTGCTGGTCATATATTCTCTATATAACCATGTATGTGACAAATAAAAATTGAATCTTATTATGCTGTATTATCATCAAATCCTGTATTCAGCTCAGTATATTTCTTTCAGTTAGCCACATGTTTTGTATTCTTTTTCTTTTTTGACAATTTTTTGGAAATTTTGGCGCAAGTTTCACGTAAAACACGTCATGGTCTTCAATAGCGAGTTAAGACCACAGAATGGCTTCATTTTTTCTATGTTGACAGGAATATGTCACCAAAAACAGAAAATACTGTCATTTTTAATTCACCAAAACAACTGACTTTTTATTACCTTTTTTATGCTCTTTTTCATCTAGCGTCAAACCATTGGGCCAGTAAGATTTTTAAAATTTTTATTAATTTAGAGTACTACATTTATAATATTTCTTTATTATTATGAAAAGAGTAATTCAAAAACTATTTTACATGTAATTTAATGGTAACATCTTACAGTAAGGTTCATTTGTTAACATAGTAAATACATAATTTACAATGAAAAATATTCTAAGAATTATTCATTTTTGAAATGTTTATGTCAACATTTTTAATGCATTATTAAAATCAAAAGTTGTTTTTGTTAACATTAGTTTATGCACTGTAAACTAACATGAACTAACAATGAACAACTGTATTTTCATTAACAAAGAGAACTAACATTAACAAAGGTTAATAAATACTGTAACAAATGTTTTGCTCATTGTTAGTTAATGCATTAACCAACATTAACTAATGGGACCTTATTGTAAAGTGTTACCATTTAATTTAATACTTTCAATTCAGCAAGGCATTACATTGATCAAAAGTGACAGTAAAGGCAATTATAATGTTACAAAAGCAGAGTTTGTTGTATCCGACAATGTTCACTCAAAAACTGAGGTGCATGAGCTCAGATCAATGAGGCGTACGATCAGTCGGTTCCAAAAAGAAACACAAAACCTGTGCTAATTGTTGGTTAATGAGGAGACAGGTGACATTTCCCATTATTATAAGCGCAGAATGAGAAGGATTAATACAGAAATAAAGCATTTATCGTACATCCGAAGTGAATCCTTTGCACTTCATTTTGTTGCGGCACTAAACCGTGTCCTGTCTTTGCTGGGATGTAAAAACCAGAGTAAGAAATAAACTCATCCAATGCATTCATTTCATCCTGACCGTCATAATTACAATTTTAAAACTCATAAGTAGGAACTTCGTAGGAGCTCTTCATAAAAGCATCATGAAGGTAGAAGAGAAATGCAGCATTTAGTGTTAATGTGACGTTTAGGTGGTAACTGCGGCGTTAGACTGTTTGCCAATTTACAAATGCAAAGCTCTACTGAAGCAAAGTAACTATGCGAAAAACTCACCCCATCTTTTTTATCTCTCTCCAGAGCTCCGTTGAGGAAATCCATCGCTACGTCTTCATTTTCATCCAACCACTGGATAACAAACGGCTCAAACCACCTGCAGAGAGAGAAGACAACACAACACAGTCAAAGAAAGGCTTCAGATCCAACGCCGCAGGCTGAAACTGCAGAAAAGAGGCCATCACATGTTGTTCTGGTCTTTAGATACGGCTCAAGTCCATCCTTTGGGATTTTTTTCACCCTATTTTATCATTCAGAGACAAATTATGTGCCAAAGTTTAAATGCTTAGTGTTTCAAGGTTCTGAATGATCCAGAGTTATTATCGTTATCTAGTAATTATTCATTCATTCATTCAATACACATTAATCAGATGCATACTGTATGTATTTATGCTCAGATGCATATTGCCTGATATACATAATTTAATCAGAAGCCTATTGAACTTATTCATTAATTTAATTTAAATGTATCTAATTATCTAATCTTCTGTTATTTCTTTACTTTATACTGCAAAATAAACAATATTTATACTGTTGACAAACTATCAAAATATTTTTGTTAAATAAAATAAAATATCAAACAGAAATGTTAGAAATGTTGCTTTGAAGAACTAACAATAACTAATTGGAAAAATAAAACTAAAGTCAATAAAATCTAAAAGGTAATACTGTATATAAAAAAGCATATATACACAAAACAATAAATAAAATTAATAAAAAAAACAACCCACAACAAAAAAACCAACATGACAAAAATCCCCGAAAAACATGACTAAAAAGGATTATTCGAATATTTAATAATGGATATTTTATTCTTATATACTATAGATAATATCTTTTACGATATTATCTATTACATATTTTCATGTTGGTTTTTGCTCAATAAATACAATTTACTGTTACAGATAAAGTAGAACAGATTATAAAGGATATTTAAGACTTTCAGCAACAGTATAAACATCTTCTGAAAACATTTCACTTGCATTAGGCAAACAAGCATTTGCTCTGTCGAGTCACTGAACATCGTAATAGACCAGCAGAAATGAGACAAACATATTTTTAAATCAAGTGAAGCGTTGTAGACGGCCGGTGGCAGGCAGAATCACACTAATAGCTCTGCTAATGTAATGAACCTCAGCTTGCTGTTTACTCAGATCCGTACGGATGGCAGTAGCTCACTGTTATTGACAGTAATAAGGGAATTAATATGATGGCATTTAGCTTACTATCTTAAATATTGATCTGGATTGCTCTATGTAAAGGTTTCCTAACCACACATTCACAGATAAACGCTGATTGCTCAGGAACACTGCAGAGAGATCAGTCAGACATCTAGGAGGTGTAATTTTTACAGCGATTTCTCATTTGCAACATGTCCCTGGATGTCTGGACGACATTTAGCAGATGTTCTTGCAGACATCTATTGGCTTGAATGTATATGTATTTGCTTTTCGGAATTTGATCACGTGCTTGTTCACAAATATGACATTTAAAATGCAATGTTTTCGCAGACATCTCATCAACATATGCATGCTTTCTAGGGAGTTTACAATATGAAATTATGACAATGAGATTACGATATTGAGACTGTTACTAGGTCTAGTTGTTTAAAGGGGTTATATGACGTTGCTAAAAAGAACATTATTTGTGTATTTGGTGTAATGAAACGTATTTATGCGGTTTAAGGTTAAAAAAAAAACATTATTTTCCACATACTGTACATTATTGTTTCTCCCTCTATGCCCCGCCTTTCTGAAATGGTAGATTTTTACAAAGCTCATCTTCTGAAAAAGCGAGGTGTGCTCTGATTGGCCAGCTATCTAGTGCATTGTATGGCCGAATACATCAAGCGTGTGACGGAAATGTTACGCCCCTCACCATAATGTGATGCCGTGTCCTGGCCGGAGCGATGAGACAAAAACATGAAAACCCATCCACGACACGGCGGCGGGGGCAACAACAATACTACAGCAAGAATAAAAATTACGCCTTCTTCTTTGCGTGAACATTTGGGCGGTATTATGCTAATATTTCCACATTGTGAGGTAGATATGGGGGGCGTGTTAGAACGAGCCGTTTTAGGTAGGCGTGGTTGACTCTAAACTTTTATAAAGAATATCTCATTGGATTTGAGACTTTAGTCTTTGCAACTTTACAGATCTTCTTTATGCACCAAGAGCTTGTAACACTCCAAAAAGAAAGGAAAAATTGAAATCGAATCATCTGACACCTTCAAAAAAAAAAAAAAACTAGCCCAGAACATAATTATTACATTAAATACAAATATGCCTTGACTACAAAAATAACAAACAAAACAAAAAATTAACAATATGCATCTGATTAAATTATGTATAACAGGCAATATGCATCTGATGAAAAATAAATAAATAAATGCAATATGCATCTGATGAAAATTTAATTAATTAATAAAAAAATGCAATATGCATCTGATGAAAATGTAATTAATTTAAAAATGAAATATGTATCTGATTCAATTACGTATAACAGGCAATATGCATCTGATGAAAAATGAATGAATGAATAAATTAATAAATTAATTAAATTTTTTAAATGCAATACGTATCTGATTCAATTATGTATAACAGGAAATATGCATCTGAATGATTGAACAAATAAATGCAATATGCATTTGATTAAATTACGTGTAACAGGCAATATGCATCTGATTATAATGCCTGTTGCAATTCCAGTAGTGTACTAGCAGGAAAGGTAACTAATCTCTGTTAAATAAAATATAAAGAATAACATAGTAATCACAGTATTTTAATAGTGAAAGATAACTGAGTAATGGGAAACACACTGAGCGATTTTAACAGCTGAGAGTCTCAAGTATCTCAAATATCTGCAGTTAGTTCAGCTTGAACTGTTTAACCCACAAACTCCATTCAAACTTAAGTTAGTATTTAATATTACTCATATATAGTAGTAGGTGTGCTGTCTAGATGTGGTTTTAAAATGAATAATTAAATGCTGAATCTCCCACTGATGTGCAGTTGTTCAATTAGAATGTTTGCAATTTTTTAAATCTTCATGATGACATCGTCATAATATTTACATAATGAAATGCAGTGGTTTTCTCTCATCTCACTGCATACTGAATTGGCCTTTTGTATTAAAAAATATGCATATATTTGTTAACCATTTATAGCCTCCTTTCTAAACCGAAACATACCTAAAACTTTAGCATTATTCCTTTGCTGCCTTGCAGACGCTGGCATTTCCTGCAAATGCGAATCTGTTTTTTTTTCACTTCTTGTGTCACTTATGTTAATAAATACGCTAGGCGGGGCTGTTCTCGCTTTGATGACAAAATCAATTCTCCTGGAGGAGATTTTTGATTGACAGCTGTGTGGCTCTTCCCTGATGTCTCATCCCGCCTGTCATCCCGCCTCTCCACGCTCATAATACCCCCCCCCCCCCCCCCCTCACATTAATGAATGAGTGACTTTTTGACAACAGACAGCAGCCAATGAGAGGCCAGCGTGTGTCTGCCGATCCAGGACAGATGCATGATGGGTTATGAATGGATGGATCAACGCTCACTGTAAATGTGAACCAGGGGTGCTTTAAGTCAAATTTGGTTGTGAAAATAAGTCTTATTACAGAATTGTTTTTTAAAATATGATGAAATGAGAAATTATATTATGTGCATGATATAATTTTTTCTTGAATTAATGACAAAATGATAAAACATAATTTCCTTTTTAACATAATACCACATAAAAAAAAAAACAATTATATATATATATATTATAAGGAATTATATTAATTTTAATTGATTAAATTAATAAATGCTTTTTAATTGAATGCAAAATTGTAGACAACAATTTTTAGATATTATATTAAATATAAGTAAAACCCTTTCTAACTGAATGCAAAAATGTTACCAATGTTTAAAAAAATTATTATAATTAGATAGATAAATATTGCTATCAGCATACAAAAATATACTTAATTTAGTAATTAATTTTGGTCATATAGCAGATGTGCCATCTAGATGTGGTTTTGTAAATGTTATACTTCCTAAGAAATGTACAACTGAATGTTAAAAACATCCCACTGATGTACATTTGTTAAATTAGAAACAATCATAAATCATGTGCACTTTTTTCTAAACGAATGAAAAAATGTATAAACAAATATAGTACTGGTTTGTGGTTGATAATGTAAGATAACTAGTTACTCATGCCTCTAAACTGCCTTAACCCTGTAAAGAAGGAAGAGTTTTTTTTACATTATTGCTCTCCTTTTCATTTCAGAGAAGAAACCCATGAGCGAGTGAGAGATGTGAAGGCAAACTCACAGTGAATACTCTGGAGGAATTCCCTTAAAGGCAGGCAGGTCTCGCACGTACTCGTTGTGGAACCATTTGACTTTGAAGTGCAAGTTCATGTACTCTGTGCTCTTGCATAGACGATGCTTGTCGTGTTCTGCAAATGAAGGGGGGAAAAAAAGAAAAATGAAAGAGTCATGAGTCAACAGCGAGTCATGCACAGAAACATATTGAGCGTTAGTGTTTGGAGACAATATACAAAACTCACCGCATGTCAAAAACTACAAATAAAACTCAATTATACATACATTTTGTCAATTGAAAATTGAGTAAAATACAAATATAAATATAGATGAAAGACAAAAAACTATTAAAGGAAAATGAGAAATGTTGTCTTGGCACTTACGAAATAATTTTAAGTTAAAAGCATTAAAATTACTAACCAGAAATAAACTAAAATCTAAATAAATTTAGTAAGTAAATAAATAAATACTCAAATAAAAATTCTAACTAATTCAAAATATTATTTTATATCATAAAAATGTTTACTATAATAGTAAGCCAAGTATATAATAGTATAGTATATAAAAAAGGAATAAATTAAGGGGAATCTTTCTTAGTATTTTTGTAATTTTCCATTGAAAATAAGAATCTAAAAGATTCTTAAATCAAGATACATTTAATTGAGAAGCAAAATGACTTAAGATGTAAGTCTTGTTTTTTTTTTAACAGAAGTGAATTTATGATTTGTTTTTTAAAAAAACAAGAAAAATCACCTTAATTCAAAGGGAAACTAGATTTCATTCCTCATTGTCAGATATTTGTTGTTTTAAGCATAAAATCACTCGTTCGTTCAGTTTCTCAGAAAAACAAGACTTCCATTAGCATCGAAGGTAAGGTATATTGATGCAAGGATTGTTGAGATATTTGTACCTGCAAGACAAAAATACTGAGGAAAGATATACATTTTTCCATGAATGCAACTTTTTTTTAATGCCATGAGTCGTGAGTTAAGACTGTTTGTACCTATTTAAGACATTTAAAAGCCTTAATTTGTGAAATTGTGAATTAAGACATTTTTAAGACCTGCAGAAACCGTGAAATATTATATTAAAACAGCAGAACACCGTATGAAAGGAAAAATCACAAATGCGATGCCTTTAATATTTCAACTGTTTACACAAGACAGTTCGATTAAATGAAGAGCAAATTGTTTTACTTGGAATAACATGTCGTGCACAGATGAATTGTTCACAATAAGGATAAAAACATCCTCTGAGCCTAAAACTTTCCCCTGGGAGCTTAAAGAACAAGACAGGACAGAGGAGAGTGAAGAAGTGATCAGTGCTGTTTTGTAAGTGCACATGGCGAGTCGAGCTCATCCCGGACTTGTCAGAAAAGATCAAAACACAAACCTGCCCACCTGTGCGGATACGCCACGAACAGACGACAGAGCCTCAGCCGCCTGCTGCGATGTTTGTGATATAGACTCTGGCTGGCCTCATAATAAAGGTCAGAGAGGATTGTGGGTAACCTACAGCAGCTGCTGTCGCTGATGTTAATCCACACACAGGAGACGAGAGTCTGACAGCCATTAGAGCAGGAACGGGGAAGTAGAGCTCAGAAATGACAGTAAGTTAGTTTACTCAACTCCTGCAGTTGTCAAGCACAGGGAATAACGTGCAGCTAGTGTGAGGAGAGATGTCAACATATATGCATCGCAACCTCTCGCTCCCTGTGTAACCGTGAGGACAAATCAGCTCTGACTGACACGGAGGACTCATCACAAAACACCAGCAGCCACACAGCAGGTTTCAAGAGGTAGAACCATAACCATATTTGGAATACTGTGCTTGATTGTGATTGGTCCATTGTAACATTGTCAAAAATATTTGCATAATAATACTAAACTAACACTGTGATCTACTACTTCTCATATACAGATTTGATCAAAAATACAGTGAAATCTGAAAAAAACATTGAAATATTATTATAATTTAAAATAAACTTGTGTTATGTAGTAAAAAGGTAATGTTATTTTGTGTGCGCAGCAGTATTTTCGCATCATTACGCGTCTTCAGTGGCACATGATTTAGATATCAGTCTTAATATGTGATTTGCTGCACAAGAAACATTTCTGATTATTATCAATGTTGGAAACAGTCTTATTCTATTTTACTTTCTTATTGTTTTAGATATTTATATTTTATGTAGTTATTTTTAGTTACTGACTTAGGATATTTTTGGGGAAAAATGACTTTTCTGGATTGGCTGATTATAGAGGAAATCTAAAGAACAGCATTATTTGAAATAGAAATCTCCTGTAACATTATAAATGTATTTTGTTGTCACTTTTGATCAATTTAATGAGTCTGTTCTGACTAAATTATTTCTTTAAAGGGGTCATATGATGCTGCTAAAAAGAACATTATTTTGTGTATTTGGTGTAATGAAATATGTTTATGCGGTTTAAGGTTAAAAAAACACATTATTTTCCACATAATGTACATTATTGTTTCTCCTCTATGCCCCGCCTTTCTGAAACGCGTCGATTTTTACAAAGCTCATCGTTCTAAAAAAGCGAGGTGTGCTCTAATTGGCCAACTATCCAGTGCGTGTGATTGGCGAAGACCTAACGCGTGGACGGAAATGTTCGCCCTCACCTACTGTGATGATCCTGGTCCGGCGGAGCGCGAGAAAAAAAATTAAAAACCCATATAAACGAGGAGTAGGTGAATCCAGTGGGGACATACTAGATTATAATGCTTATACTGTCTTAAGCTTGCACGCAGCCGCGTAAACATAAAACCATGTCTGCATTTGTGATCGGAGAAATGACAAACAACAAGCGCTACTCTACACTGCTCAAAACTCGCGTTTGAATCGTCAGTGGCAAATTCTTTAAATATGAAACGTACTTACAGTCTGTGAGTCAGAACTGCCAACAACCAAGAGCTTGTAACACTCCAAAGAGAAAAAAGGAAAAATTGAAATCGCATCATATGAACCCTTTAAAGAAACATGCCCAGTGTTTGAATGTGTAATAAAAAAGACACAAATTGTGTCTTTTTAAAAATAAGATATTAAATATAAAATGTAAATTTTAATTTTTAATCGCTATTACATTTGAAATATTATATTAAATATGTAAACACAATAATACTGTAGTGTATATATTATTTATTTATTTATTTTTGGTAGATGTGATAATATACATCCGCCACTCATTATACAATAACATCAAAATAAATCCTGACATCCACTGAGTATCCCTTGCATATCAATTTTTTACAGATGGAAACAATGGTCAATTATACTAAAACATTGGACTGTACAAATCCACAAATTGACTGATCAGGACATTATTAAGAACATATTCAAATAACATAAGAAGCTAACATGACACTTTTTCATATAACTGCAAGATATGATTAAGGTTTCACAACAGCAACAGGCCACCTTCTCAAATATTCACAGTGCAATTTAAAATATTCAACCCATCGGACTGTGGTTGTCAACATCTGAATGTATGTGTCAGTTAATAATTAATGAAGGCATTAGCTGCTCTCATTCATCACTGCACTGTGAACTTCTGATTTCAAGCCCTTCGGCTGAAGTGATACGCTCACGTTTCTGACCTGCAGACCGCCGGTCTCTCAGCACTAAACCCCCATTCACATGAGCTTTAAATAGCTTCACCTGACCACTGAAGTCTGAAAGCAAAGATAATAATTCAAACTGCTTTACATGCTGAATTGTTGCTTATGGCTTGAAAAATATGCAGCATTTATATCACAGCAGAATTACCATAAAGATCAGGATTCCTCTCAAAACTGATCTTCAGAGATAATTAAGCTGCTGCTATTTTAGTTGTTTTATATGACATGACAAGACAAACCAGTCAGCTTCTTTTCTCTAATACATGTTCCTGGTTTTAAAATGCATGTTTTAGAGAAAAATAAAATCAACTAAACAATTCCATAAAATCCTGACAGATCCCATCAGGGTTATTATCTTTAACTACAACTAAATCTAAATCTTAATAATTTAAATAAAGCTGAAATAAAATATAAATATAAACTCATACTTTGCATAAAAGTTGCGTTGACTTTCATAAACATTAAGCAAATTGCAATGATGTAAAAAAAAAAAAAAAAATTTTATATCTATATCTATATATCTATATATATTAAATAAAAATAATACACGAACTAAAAACTAGTAAAACATTTGGTAACTGAAATAAAAAATAATAATATTCCTCACAGCACATTTATTATTTTTTTATTGTTTTTAGAATGCGTGTTTATCACAACACCCCCAAACACAAAAACACACAAAGCACATTTCAAAAAACAAATCTAAAATAATAATAAACAAACAAATAATAAACAGAACCAAACTGTTTGAAACATTTTTGTTTAACAAAATAAATCTGAAATATAAGTTTGAAATGAAAAAATATAAACTAAAGTTAGAAATGTTGCTTTAATGATTAATTAACTGAAAATAAATGAAGTATAGACTAAGTTTTGAAGAACAAATCGGAACTGGAAATTATTGGGGGGGGGGGACTTAATATTATGAACTAAAACGGAACTAAAACTGAAAAAAATAAATAGATAAAATAAAAAAAATAATCTTAAAATAAACACCTAAAAAAGGTAATAAAATATTAATAAAAACTATAACCTGAATATTCTCTTTCACTGTCAAAGACGTCACATTATGGAAGTGAAATGTGATGTGATGCCCTACATTACTTCCTGCTGAATATTTAATTCTGGAAGTTATGGAAGTTATTATTGAATGTTGTCGTTAACACGTTCTGTAAACGCAAAGCTGAACTCTAAGACTTGTGACTGAAGGAGTCTTGACTGGTTTATGCAGCTCTGCGTTTCCATAACACTTCATATGTTTTCCAAAACCTCATAATGAACGACATTAATAACACCTGCTTATGAAGCATGTCTGCATGAATTATTAAAATGAATGACTAACTCTTCTGGCAGCTCATTGTTTCTGCAAAAGTTTCACTCCTGAGTGCTGAATCTTGCCATATTGTGTGGATGTGCCGCATGCTGATAATTGCTCGTTTTTCTTAAAGGAGTCGATCTTTTTCGCCGGGAAGAGTCTGGGGGATATCAGATACAGTCACAGTGACTCTCCAGGATAAAATATTACACCTCATCAGCAGAAACGCCTCTCACTTTAACATCAAAGCGTTCATAATCCATAGTTTCCAGCACAGAGAGCGTCCTGATAAACACCTGCTGCTGTCAGCCATATAAACCACGCTAAACCCAGCCGTCTGTCATTTAAAGCTATTCTGTATTTTGTATGGAGAATGAAGCTGTGAAAATTAATTTCTTTCTTTGTTAGCTGAAAGAGAAACAGCTATTGGGTGAGTCTCCTGAAACCTGCCAAGAACAGGCCCAGATCATGTTTCACGCCAAAAACAATAAAGACATGAAAATTCATATTTTGCGCAAAGAAAATGAAGCCAGCTTTTAAGACCTTTTGCATTTTGATATTAGTTTCATGACCATTGAGCACATTTCCAGCTCATTTATCATTACCAAAATCAAAATTCAATGCAAAGAGAGAGAGAAATCAATAAAATCCTGATAAAACCAAGTCTACATTATTGACCTCTATAGCCCAATATTTTTTATAAATAATAATATTTAGAAATATTCAGAAATATTTATTTTTATGATAGCATATATTATTGATTGTAAATTATTTGTACATTATGGTTGTATTTGTAGTATTTTATCGATGCTGTTTTCAGTAAATTCTTATAAGCATCATTTTGTGGGAACTGCATTAATAAAAATAAGCAGGAGAGAAGAATCATAATAATGGAAAAAAGATCTAAAGTAAAAACTTGAAAATATTCTGCATGAATTATTTAGATATATTTTTAATTAATCGTTACTTATTATTTATACTAAAATATATTAATTATTTTAAATATATTATTGAGTATTTGTACTTTATGGTCATATTTGCTGTAGTTTAATTTATGCAGATTTTTGAGTATATTTTTATACAACAAAAAACTGCAAATTGCAGTAAAAAAATCAGCATGTGGAAAATCATAATTATGAGAAAACTCAAAAGTAAAAAGTCCAGCTGTACAGTAATGAGAATCTGAAATAAATATGCTTGATTGTCATATAAATAATATCGAAATGCAAAAAATTATATTGTGAGACAAATGTATGGTAGACATCGATGGAGGGCCGTCCCGGTGCGCAGAACCACGCCTAGGCGAGCTGATGACCTGCCCCTCTTCCGCCCCAGGGGAGTAACTTAGCAGACACCGAGAGCAGAACGATACATGACATTTAAAATGTCTAGCTCAGCATGGCAAAATACGGAAAATATTCAAATTGAATACAGTTTTTTCATTGTAATAAAATTTCACAACATTATCTGTTTTTCTGTTCGGACGCATGAAATCGAGGAGGTCTGTATGTGGACTTAACAGTCACGGGCGGTTCACAAACTTTTGACAAGTTGCTTTAAGCATGAATTAGCCTGAGGTGAAATGCGTGCCCCCCCTGGGGACTGTGTTTGAGTGGAGATCCTTCAACCACCCGATCGGGTCTCACATGTGTCACCGGGCGACGCGGTCAATACGTGTGGGGCTGGTCATGGCAATAAGTGTTCGTTTCGATGTCTCTCAGCAAAATCGGGCCTGGGCTGAGAGTTGGAGATGTTCAGGAGAGAGATGTGATGCACTCTGACAGCGCCGCTTTAATCACTGCTCCTGGAGGCTAACAGTGGCATCCTCCCCTGAGACGAGCCCAGAGCTCCAGCAGCGCGGGACATTCACACCGAACACATACAAACCCGGTTGAACTGGAACACAGGGGCGAGGAGCTTGCCTGCAGAAGATGACAGGAAACAGCAACACAGGCTCTTCCTCTCGTGTTCAGCAAAGTTCCTTACTTTCTAACTACAGATAAAGTGAATTATCAGCCTGACCTATTCATTTAGTGATTATTAAAATCAGATGATAGTCATGTTTGCTTTTAAGAGGCTAAATATAAGACGGTTTTACGTTGTTTTGGTCATATATTTGTTAGTTCTCATACCTCCACTTGTGTCATTTCCTATTTTGATAATTTATTGGCCTGGTTTCACAGACAGGTCTTAGACTAAGCAAGGATTAGGCCATAGTTCAATTAGGACATTTAAGTAATTTTTATAAACGTGCTTTAGAAAAAACATTACTGGTGTGCCTTTTGAGACAAAACGGAGGCAATGATATATTTTAAGATCAGTCAGTGCAAGTTTCTTTCAGTTGAAACAGCTCAGATTTACATTTTAGTCTGGGACTAGGCTTAAGCCCCCGTTTGGATACAAGCGGGGGATTATGATTTAAATACAGTATAAGTACATACACGTATATTTAAAAAATGTGAAAAAATAATATAAAAAATGAGTAGGTATGTCCGAAACCACCTAGATAATATAATAATAATTTATTTTTATATGTATATATTAAATACCTGATAATAAAATTATATAAAACAAAGTACAATTACAAATCAGTCGGCTATAATACAGTAAATAAACAATTATTACTATTATGATTTAATTTAATAAAATAAAAAACAAAATATACAAGTAAAATAAAAAAAATTGGAAAATTATAAATAAAGCTATTAATAATATAATAATCGAAACAAAGTAAATTAAAAATATAACATTATAAACACAAGTTTATGTATTATATTGCATAATGAATTACAATAATAAAACATAAAAGTACAATTAAAAAATGTGTAAAACACTGTTCATTATTATATTATTAAATACATAGTAAATATAACAAAACACAATCTATTAATTAATTTTAAAAGAAATATAATACATTAAATAATAAATAATAAAATCATTGTATTTAGTAAAGCTTGCATTTTTTGTAGGTTGACCATGCATTATAAATTAAATTTACTTACTAATACTAATAGTGAGAAGTATAGTGCCTGTACAAGACAAGTAAACTTAAGTAAACAGCGTCACTAGGGGGCGCCTGGTCGCGATTTTCCGGATTTTATCCGTGATTAAGTATGGAGAATTAGAGTTTGCCACACGATTGTTGGCGGTTGTTTATTAGTTTTTATGCTCAAATAGTAGGACCCACTCAGACCGGAGCACACATGCAATATGCCCTCCGGTAGGGTGGTGAAATTAGAATACCACGGCTATTAATATGAGAAAAGGGAGAGGAAGCGCGTGGACTCTTCTTGCCTCCACGATGGTCAGCACACGTGATTAACTGCGCTGTGAAGTACCATAAATCTGGCTAAGCCCGCGTGAAGCGGCACAGTTCACACTAGATGATGCTAGGTGCGGTGTTGTATTGCACAAAAGAGAGGCGCGATGCGGGGCAGTGGAATAGGTAAAACATTCAAGAAGATGGGAGTGAACTTATTTTAAATGGAGCACAGTGTTTTTAGAAAGCTGTTTAATGCATGAGACGCTGCAAGAGACGCGAACGCAACAGTCAAACACATCCACGTTTACACAGAAAAAACAATGGAAAAGCAGCGCAATCGAATAAAAAACCTGTAAAGAACTACTACTGTATGTCTGATATTTCATGTTTTATTTCAGGCTGAAAGCTGCTGTTGTTTTTAAAGAACATTTATAGTTAATAAAAGTCTACTGGTGTTATACCTTCAGAAGTCAGGTTTGAGTATTGATGTGAATTACCAGACTTGGATGAACGCCGCTAGACGTGGTTGTGTAAAGAGTTTTCATCCTTATTTTCCGGAAACAAATATATGTATAAGACAAGTTTGTACAGGATGTAATTGTAGTTCATGCATCTTTTCTGCAAAGATATTTAACAAGTGATTTGTTTAACAAGTTCATGTGTGCTGCACTTGGAATAGAATCTTTAACTAGAGGGTTAATAAAGAAAAAGTTACTTAAATCATGTTGTAGTTACATTTTCAAGTCATAAATCGTAAAAATTGAGAATTGGTCAAACGTTCTGAAAAAAATCTAGATTTTTTTTTTTGCCAAATCGCCCAGCCCTAGTAAACACACAAAAAAGAACATCTACTCATGATAGCAGACACAATTACTCAAGTGAAATGAAAAGTACAGCAATAATAAGATGTGATAATGAAATACTAAAGTGAAATGTGTTTAGCTAGAGCTCATCGGTAGGTTTCAGGTCTCTCCTGAAGAATGATGCACATACAAACCTCAAAGCAGCTTTACAGAAAATCATGACGTTAATGTTTAAAATATCGTAATATTAATATTAAGACGAATATATTCATGCTTTATAGTTACATTCAGCAGATTACAGCTGGACAATAATACTGTGCTGTGTCCAATACCTCAAGGTCCGACAATGTATCGTCACGAGATCTGACGATACAAGTTGATACAGCTGGCCCTGTATCGATATCATGGCACGTGCGTTGCAGTGGACCACGCTTAATTTGAATACAAGAACAACGTTTAAAACGGAGTAGAAAAGTGCAAGGTTTCTAAAAAAATTATGAATAGAGCATAATATATAGGCTACAACAAGGTTTAATCTGGCCGCAGAGGAACACAACTGGGTTGCCTGATATAAAGTGACGTAATCCCCGAAACAGAGCTTCACACTTGCGCAATACAGAAATATCTGCTAAATGTGCTACTTATCTGTGTCAACCTGGCAACCATGTGTACGCGCTCTCTCCACTGTTGATAAACACGCTTGCTTTCTGAAAACATTGGTTTGCTTGCAGTTTAGCGATCTCCATTTCAATATTCTATTCTCAGAAAAGTGTATTTCATCAAGTGTTCATTTATGAGAGAGAGAGAGAGAGAGAGGCTGTGTATGTATGAATTACCACCGTTTTGCCATGTTTCTCTATTAACAGTGAAGCTGTGGCTTTAATTGCTTTAGAAACGATGATGTTACCAGCTTCTTGTTGAGAAAGATAATGTAGCTCTTGAGCGATGAAGCTATTTTATTGATAAAATTGCGGAGGGCAAGCGCTTTAAAAATAATATCGGGGCTAAAAAAATAATGGTCTTGAGCGCGGCGCAGCATGATCGACTAAAGTGTTGTGCCGTGAGAGACTGTTGAGTTGAAGAAGTGCATTAGTGTAGAATCTTCTAATTTTATTTTTAACCGTAGAGACGTGTGATTTGTGCAAGGCTCACCTACCAGCCAAGTTAAGATGATTGAATATATTAGAATGAGTACATACCTCTAAATGTATTAGAAGAGTACATTATTATTTATGGCTTTAAAAAACAAGAGCAAACACTCAGAATATTGACCTGGTGGGAGAGTGCGTGCCTCGAATGTAATAATCCTGAAAACATACTGCATACCTGATTATTGTACGTGGTACAGTATCAGAGGCCCTGCATAGAATGCCAGAGGGCGGACCAGAAGTGGCCATATCCTACAGTGTAGCAGAAGGTGGGCCCACGTAGACAGAATTTAGCACGTAGTAGAGTACAAGCTAGTGTTTCATTCAAACGCTATGTTTATGTTAGATTCTAATGAGCACCTGAAACGTTCACGCCAGTGCGAAGGCAGTGGCCATCACCGGCTCACCCCCTGAGCCGATACGTATCGGTGCGTAGGGACTCTATTATCCGTGATAAGATGCGTATTGTATCGTGAGCATAGAGAGTGTCCAGTTCTCGACTAGTCACCCTCGATGCGAGTAGCGTCTTTCCAGGCAGACGAACGGTTCCAGACACTCCGGAGCTGCGACGACGCAGACGAATAGTAGGCGCGCCGGCGGTGCGGCCGTGATCTGATATGAGATAAGGGCATGTGACCGCAGTAGCCGTTGCCCCAATGACTTGCAGCTCAGCGACGCATATATAGTAACACATATTAATAAATAAGAAAACGGATGATATAAACTTACAATATACAAAAATTAGTCTATCCAAACACCCCAAATCTATCTAATAATCATATAAAAGTAATAAACTAACAAAAAAAATAATAATAATAATAATATATTTATTTGTTTATGTATTTGCCTTGAAAAATGACAATCGTATTTTTTTATCGTAGTAGTGTTATAATAAATATATAAAAACGCATATTGAATAAACACACACACATAACACATATCATTAATAACCACCAATGAAAAAACACATCACAAATACATTTACTTGGTGATACCTGATACTGTTATTAAACATATATCAAATAAAATATAAAATAATAGATAAAATAAAAATAAATATATATAACAAAAAATAAGGGTGTTATATATTTTTTTATCATTATCAGTGCATAAAAATAAAATATACTAAATAATCAGGCAGTTACTCAAAACGAATCTAAAAATATCTTTTAAAAGTAGCGTCATTTAAAAGAATTTTGTACAAATGGAAAAACTTCCTCACAATCTCTCTATATCTTTTCTTTTTCTCTAGTTTTTGCTGAGAAATTCCTCTGAAAACTTCTTTCAGAGGTAAGAGGTGAATGAACATTATTACAGACAAACAGCGCATGATTCAGAAGAATGAGGCCTCATCTGGCCGTCTGTCATTCATCTACAGTGGACGCTGAAGAGCTCTGAAGAATCTCATTTTCTGCGCTTCATCATTTCAGTTCAGCGGCTCGTAAAGATGAAGCTGCAGTTTTGATTAAGACTTTCTCTGGGAGGAATGCATTGATTACTCAGGTGAAGCGCTGATATTAAACAGCAAATGCAATCGCTGCTTTAATTCCACAATTCCATTCCAGCCAGATCCCTGCACAGTCTTAATGCAATTATCTCATAGGTGGATTCATGTCATGTGATTCATTTCTACTTATTGTAGGTTTGGATTCAATTTCAGACTGGATGTACAGCCTGCTGAACTGCTGTCCTTATATTAGAGTTTATTTTCAAATCATTAGTAACCACAAGAGACTCAATCCCAAGAATGTTCATGCTTCTCTTTTCCATGCACCGACAATATATCGAGCTCAAAATAAATAAATAAATAAATAAAAACTATGAAAAGATTTGGGTTGGCTATGAATTGTGCAACCCAAGAGGCTGATAATTCACAGCCTTCATTAGATCTAGAAAATCAACCCAACCCGTCACTGCTGCCCTCTTCGGAACAGTAAAAGCTGCTTTTCTGCTGCTGGATGGAACATCACTCCCTGAGGTACTGCAAACAAATAGAAACTAAATTAATTTTCCTTAACAGACTCTTTACGGGACTCTACTGTCTCCTCCACTTACACCCAAACCTATAAACTCACTCATATAGAGATCCTAGTGCAGTACTAAGTAAATATAACATATAAATATGAATATTAATAAAAAATTGATGATCTTGCCTGCACAAAAAATTCTCCAAATATTAACATAACATAAAATAAAAAACATGATAGTGCTGAACATGAACTACAAAAAGCGAAATAAAATAAACTAATATAAAAAAATACAAACACTGAAGAACTTTACAAAAAAAGCTAAATTAAAATAAAAATAAAAACACTTGACGGTGATATGTGCTTACCATGACCTTTAGAAAAAAAGCTAAATAAAATTAAATAATATAAAATAAAATAAAAACACTGAAGAACTCTACAAAAAAGCTAAATATAAAATAAAATAAAATCCCATTGACGGTAATATGTCCTGAACATGACCTTTACAAAAAAGCAAAATTTAATTAAATTAAATAATAAAACACTGAAGAACTTGACAAAAAAGCAGTGACAGCAATCTGCTGCACAAGAACATGAAGGAAAAAAAAACCTATACCTCAACCAGGAGGACTCTTTCCTGTTTTCTTCACTTAGCAACCACCCATAACACCCTAACAACCAAATAGCGATCTGTTAAAAAGCACTCGAAACACCAGAGCAACCACATAGCAAGACCTTTGCAGCACCAAGCATCACAGTGGTGCAAACACCACGAAAAAATCCACTCAGGATCTTCATTTATCACATACAGCAATGGAGTATCTGAGACTCAAACAGAAAGTCAAGTCAATCTTCATATTTTCCAGAAGCCTCAAAAATGTTTTCGTATTTTCAAAAGCCACAGGAGAAAATGCAGTCATGAGCTGTTCCTGTACAAAAACACAAACACCCACACAAAGAGCCCAGACATATACAGGGTCTCTGTGGAGAATCACAGCCTCGTCCTCAGAGGAAAGAGTCACGGCTCCATTGAGATTTCATTGAGATTAACAGTCAATCGATACAAGCAAACACCGGAAAAGATTAATGCCTGTTCGTCATTGTCCGGCTTGATTAAAAGAAAGTCTAACAGAGTGTTAAGGTTGCTAAACATGAAGATTTACACCAGGCTGATATAAGCCACATGCCAAACACTGACTGACCTCTTCATTAATGGATTTGAACATTTTAATGTTGATGCTTCCAAAAATCAAAGCATGTAAAGTCCCACATGCAAGTTCACACTCAGGCCGAGCTGACAGACTGTCGCCCCGTTTGCAGATCTTATCGGGACGGGAGATCATCGAACGAGAAAAGAGAAAGCACAGAGTAAAACTGAGAAGCAAGCTGTCACCGGCACAGCTATCCACTCCCAATCCTGACACAAAACCCAGTTCAGCGGCCACAAAAAGTAAGAAATAGTTCACCTGAAAATGAAATTTGACTGAAAATGTCCTCACCCTCAGGCCATCCAAGATATAGATGAGTTTGTTTCTTCATCAGATTTGGAGAAATGTAGCATTGCATCACTTGCTCACCAATGGATGCTCTGCAGTGAATGGGTGCCGTCAAAATGAGAGTCCAAACAGCTGATAAAAACATCACAATAATCCACAAGTAATCCACACCACTCCAGTCCAGCAGTTAACATCTGGAGAAGACAAAATGCTGCATGTTTGTAAGAAATAAATCCATCATTAAGACGTTTTTAACTTAAAATCCATTGCTTCCGGTTAAAATGGTAGTCCATAATCCATAATAATGCTTCCTCCAGTGAAAAAGTCCATCTCCTGTTTGTCTCTCACATCAAAATCCAGCCACATATTTGTTTAGAGTTGTTTTGGCTTGATCTGTGCAGATTTCTCTCCTGATTCAGACCAGGCGATTACATTCTGGAGGAAGCGTTATTAAAGTAATATTATGGATAGATGACTAATTTTTTAGCTGGAAGCAACTGTTTGAAATTGTTAAACTTCCTAATGATGGATTTGTTTCTAACAAACATGCAGCTGTTCTCTTCTCCAGATGTGAACTGATGCACTGGAGTGCTGTGGATTACTTGTGGATTACTGTGATGTTTTTATCAGCTGTTTGGACTCTCATTCTGACGGCACCCATTCACTGCAGAGGATCCATTGGTGAGCAAGTGATGGAATGATAAACTTCTCTTAATCTGGTCCCAAGGAAGAAAAATACATCTACAAAACTAAAACTACAAAATCTACATTTTGGATGGCCTGAGTGTAAGTAAATTTTCAGCAAATTTTCATTATGCAATTAACATCTGAATGTCACTGCATTAGGTAATAAAGTATCAAATAAAGCATCATTTATTGTGAAGAAAGTTGCATAAACACACTTGACAAAAATACGTTTGCACACTGTAAAAAAATATTTTTCAAAGCTGTAAATAAAGCAGAGATGTATGTTTCACAAGAAAATACCATTTCCATGTTTCTATTTCAAAATTTCAGGTTTAATTCAATGTGTTACTTGCCATTTCTTCGTAATTAATTGTGAAATTTATTAGTAATTTATGAGCAAAATTATTTCTACACCAAATGTTTTAAGTATGGTTGATTTTAAAGACAACAAGCAAAAATAGTGAAGACACGATACTGTAATAACATTGACATTGTTATTACATCTGAATTGAGCTGAATAACGACACTAACCGTATTCAGTAGAGCTGTTTATAGCTGAATTGAATTTGTTTCATAATTGGTGAATTTTGCAAAACGAACACCGTTACTGACCTGTGAAGCTGCTTTGAAACAATCTGTGTTTTATAAAGTGCTATAAAAATAAAAATAATTCGACATTCAGACATTTTAAGTGTTCAAACCCTTTCTGGACTCGCTGTGGAACTCTCCATAGTTCACTGATCTTAGTTTCTGTCCATAACTGCTTATCGACCTTGTACGTTGGGCTGCGTCCGCTGTTTCGGATTATTCTCTATTTCAGTGGTCTTGAACTTCTGGCCCAGACAACAACAACACACACAAACTAGACCACCTTAGAGGACTTTAAGCTTTCAACTGCGAACAATTTCACAGCTCAATGAACAATTTTCACAACAATGGTCTCCCTCACGCCACAGAAAATAAAAATCTTCCTGGATATCACTCCCACATCGACTCCAGTTGTGTGTCGTGAAACAAGCCCACTGAGGAGGCAGATGCCACTTCAGATGAACGCTGTCCTGCTTTACCAAATAAAATGGAACAGCTCACAGAAATGAAAATTCTGCCATCATTTATTCATCCTGATGTTGTTCAAGAGCAGTATGATTTTTCTTTCTTCTAACACAAAAGTCAGGCAGAATGTTTACATTGCTGTTTCCAATATAACGGACAGAAGAGAAGAATTTTTGTACATAATGACCAAAATTGTGTCTTTTTCTTACACAAATCTATTGTATGACTGCATAAGAATTAGAATATAGAATATACGTCACATGGATTACTTTTATGATACTTAAATTGTGTGTTTTTTCCTCATTCAATTTTTTTTTTCTATGGATAAGAGCAGCATGAACAATCTGCTAAACATCTCATTTTGTGGTCCACAGAATAAAGACAAATGGGTTTGACAGAATTTTGATGACAGAATTGTCATTATTGGGAGAAACACCCTTGTGAAAAAGAAGTGTGCTTAATAATACTGAATATGCACTTGAAGTGTACTTCAAATCTGTAAAGATGATTTTTTGCAGATAATATAATATTAATGAATATACACTATCAATTGAAAGTTTTGGGATGGTAAGATTTTTTAAAAAGAAAATCATATTTTTATTAAAAGTATTAATTTAATAAATATTCATTAAATAGGATACATTAAATTGATCAAAAGTGACAGCAAAGACATTTATAATGCTATGGATCATTTTAAAGCTGTACTTGCAGATATTAATGAAAATATACACTTTCATGAATGTTTTTTAACACACATAAGTAGACTTTTGCAAAGTGCACTTTGTAATCATGTCAATATTAAAAAGTTTGTTGTGCTTTAAATAATTTATTATTTTGATGTGGTGAGTAACATACTGAAGCACAAGTAAAGTACTTGATTATGAATTTTACTGTAGTGTATCAATTATATTATTTAAAGGTAATATTTTTAAATACACTAAATTGCACCTTCATCATTACAAACGTGGGATTACAAGCATATTTAAATACATCATACACGTTTCAATAGAAATGACAGAGTATATTTCAGTACATTCAGCAGTATACTTTAACCATATTTCAAAGATAATAGAAGTAATTATAAAATCATATATAAAATGTACTTAAGTTCTACTTAAGTGGGGCAAAAAGCTCTCTAAAGATTAACTAATTGCATTTAATATGCATTTAAACTCTAATACAATTTCAATTGTTGTAAGTTGTAAATAAAACAAAAATCATTAGATTACGTTTTACAAGTACTATTTCATAATTACAAAATTTCACGTTTAATTCAATATGTAACATGCTGTTTCTTTGTAATTAATTGTGAAATTCACTAGCAAGTTCTGAGTGAAAATTGTTTCTATACCAATTTTTTTTCAGTGTATATAATTTGCGTAATAAGTACTCTTTTAAAAAAGTATGCTAAAGTGAATATCTTTTTCACAAGGGTATTACTTTATAAGAAAAGTAAACCGGTGTTGAATAAACACAGATCATGCACACACAAACGTCCTTTCACATGCATGTACTGCGACATCTTTCAGTCTGCAATTAGCAATACATTAGCTTGTCTCCAGCCCTGCGTTCAACGCTCAGTAACATTAACCACCTTCATCTTCCAGCCGACTGGCCTTGGGGCACCAAATAGACAGTACATCAAAGTCTATGAGGTGAGAACAACACACACACACACACACACACACACACCATATTTGGTGACAAACAACTTTTGTGCTCCTAAGTGCTTCTGGGTAGGAGTTTCTAAATGAACTGGGCGCCCTGAGCCACCATGTATAAACAGGTCAGAGAGAGTTAGTTCTGTCCATTTGGAAGAAGTGACCCCTGGAGGATGATGGGCCGGCTTTTCAACTCTACTCGACTTCATTATGTCCTTTTAGCATCAGAAGAAATGCACATTGGTAAATGTTAGCCAAGGACACGGCTGATACTGCAGGGCAGATACTGTAGGGCATATGGGAAGGAAAGTTTTACACAAGTAAATGATTTGCATGCCAAGAGGGGTTTGACGAAATACAACCGTAATGAGAGTAAATGCAAACTTGATTGCTTTTATTTTGTTTTCTGAAAAACTGATTAAAATTTCTAAATGAAATTTATGTGACTTTGGAAAACAGTTTGCATGTATTATTTTAAATGAAACTAATTAAAACTGTAACACAGCTCTTAATTTGGCCAATTAAGCTGTCAAGTCAAGACATTTTTACAAATATTTAAACTCAGCAGGAGTTTTCTGATATTAAAACTGATAAATGTACACAAACATTTGGGTTCTGTAAGATTTTTTCAAAAGAAATTCATACTCTTATTATTATTTCATAATTTTTTAGTCTGATTGATTTATTTTTTAATTTATCTAATTATTTTGAAAACAAGCACATACATTAAATTGGTCAAAATGATCCTAAATACAATGGTTAATGCCAACAACAGATGTATATTTAAGTAAACTGGGTTTTTTGAAAATTTAATTTATTAACAGAATCCTTGTGTGGAAAAAAAAATGTAGCATGAATCCACAAAATATTAAACTCTTGTCAAACATTGACAAATCAGACTATAGAATGATGCTGAAGGAACGCATGTGGCCTGAAGACTGGAGTAATATACTGAAAATTCAGCTTTGCATTACAGGAATATATTATATTTTAAAACATATTCAAATAGGAAAATTGTGTTTGAATCAAATACTGTCCAACATTACTGTTTTTACTGTATTTTTCATAAAATAAATGCAGCTTAGTTGAGATATAATCTGCTTTCAACAAAACATTTAAAAAATCTTACCAACACCCCCCCCCCCTTTTTGTCAAAAATTGCTAGTACATTTCTCAAAGAATTACAAATTAATAGCAAGTAACATATTTAATTAAATGTGACATTTTGAAGTAGAAAGAACGAAATAGTATTTTCTTGTAAAATATAAAATAATTTTTAGAGTGTAGTGTAAACCCGAATTATCCCAGTTTAATGTCCAGTGTTAATTATAAATATAAACCTTCAGTATATTGACTTCCTGAAGAGTGCAAACACTGCTGGGTGGAATCACTAAGAATCAATAGCACCGACTGATAGTGATTCACTAAAGGAGTTATGCAAATCAGGTAATGACACAAGCATGGCCATAAAATCTATGCAGAAATCAATTTGCATGGTGCAATTCCCCATCTCGCAGGTCGGTTCTGAGTGTTCGGTTACTTTACTGGGACTTACAGCATCAGTCCACCACTGCGATCCAAACAATCGGCTCTTTTAAATGCCAAACATTTGTGAATATATACCTAGTACCATTTGATCATATTTTGATGAATTACTGTTCCACTGATCAATAAAATATACACAATCATCTTTTTAAATAGATATTTGTGCATACTAATAGTGTAATCTGTAATAAGCCTAATTTACATACAAAGAAAGATGAATGACGACTACTTAACATACATACTCATTGCATACTGTTTTTTTTTGTGTGCAAGATTTAGCACCTGGTTGAAGCAGATTGCAGGTACTCGGTTAGCAAATAAGACTGCACTGAATTTCTTACAAAGCAGCCATGTGTCAGATCAACCTAACACTCTGCAAGATGGGGAATTTCACCACGCTAATTGTGTTGAGCACACATTTTGTGCCGTTATCTGATTTGCATAATTCCTTTAGTGAATCAGGTGTTAAAACTAAGCAGAAAGCACATGCAAAAATAAACTGGAGTAAATTCCCTCATTATTTCTGTTTGGTGCAGCCAACTGTGCAGAAATTACACACTACACCTTTAAAGAAATAGCTCACCAAAAAAATATATTTTGCTGAAAATGTCCTCACTTTCAGGCCATCCAAAATGTAGATTATTTTGTTTCTTCATCAGATTTGGAGAAATTTAGAATTGCATCACCTGCTCACCAATGGATGCTCTGCAGTGAATGGGTGCCGTCAGGATGAGAGTCCAAACAGCTGATAAAAACATCACAATAATCCACAAGTAATCCACACCACTCCAGTCCATCAGTTAATGTCCTGAAGAGTGAAAATCAGTGTTTTTGCAGGAAACAAATTCATCATTAAGATGTTTTTAACTTTAAACAGTCACTTCTGGCTAAAATGTGAGTCTATAATCCATAATAATGCTTCCTAGGATGAGTCGATCGGTGCTCTCAGAGGTTTTATCTTAAGGGTTCATTTCCTGGCCAGGTTAAGTGAGAGACACTGAATATATGAGTCTGGGTGAGATATAGTTCACATGCAACCCTCTGTCGGAGATGATCAAACATCTCAGCTTAAAGAGAAAGCCTAATGCTCCTTGTGATTTCTTTGCACGCATCTTATTTGTCATGCAGATAAAAAAACATTCAAACTGAAAGCTAAACTGAAACCACTCAGGGGTTTTATCTAAGAGAAGACAGTGTTTGCTCTAAACAACTTGTCAGTTTTCTTTTGAATTATTCTTCTGCTTCAGGGTAAAATCATCTGTATACACACACACACACACACACACACTCCCTGCTGTTTTGCTGGTGTATTTCTGATGGGTTTTTGTGTACAGCGGCTCTTTAAAGGCTCCAGACATCATATGTCCAGCAGATCTTCCAGCTGTGTGGATCAGTATCTCATTAACATCAGCAACACTACAAAACACACAATCTGAGCTGTTTACAAAGTGAAGCATCACTATAACTAATGCTCATATTTAGAAAGCGATTTTAACAAACCCACAACGATAAATGATGAACAACTCGAAAAATCCCACAGACCTATTGTACATTTAAGGAGAAACCCAAGCCCTTTCTAGAGACCTGTTCTAACCAGCAACCACACAGAACAATCTACTGGAGCTCCTAATCTGAGCCGTACAGCTGTTCGCCTGATGTCTTTTACATTAATGAACAATATGTCACACTCTATGTGAGAGAGTGAAATAGCGGGAGATATATAAAGAATGAGATTGCTGGTATGCAATTGCTTCATATGCTTATTTATTAGATATGAATAAATCATCATGCTAATATATGTAAAACACCTGCCTTAGATATTCATGACATGTCATTGTGTGAAATTATTTTACTCTAAATGTGCTGGGGTAAATATATGCCTTCAAGCTGTATATCATGCATGTATGCAGTATATGCAATGCAGAGAGATGCTCATGCC
This sequence comes from Sinocyclocheilus anophthalmus, assembly GCA_018155175.1. Taxonomy (NCBI): domain Eukaryota; kingdom Metazoa; phylum Chordata; class Actinopteri; order Cypriniformes; family Cyprinidae; genus Sinocyclocheilus; species Sinocyclocheilus anophthalmus. The sequence continues at coordinate 66,895 of JADLZN010003794.1, forward strand.
AGACCGTATGCATGAGATCCTGTTCTCTAATCTCGGAGCGTGAGGGCTCGTCCGTTTGGGCAGGTGGCGGCTCCGGGTGGAAGAGCAGATTTGCTGTAATCCACAAGTCAATAAAAAGACAGCCAAGCATGCTGACATATAAAGGAGTTACAGCTCTGAAACCTCACTCGGTTTTGACCTACTGCACGATTAAATAGCAAAAACCCACTGACATACAATGAAAGAGGGCAAGTATAGACAGGAAGTCAAGTATATGTATCTAAAAAAAAATGAATGTAAGTGAAGGTCTGTAAACCTAAATCTGATAAAAATGTAAAAATTAATAATAATGAATTAATAAATAAATAAAAAACAATTATTAAATAATACATTTAAAACATTTAAATAATTTAAATAATGATATTAATATTAATCATCCTAAAAAATATGGAGATATTCAACTCTCTCAAATGAGAAAATCTATGCAAACAATCCTTGTACTACTGGTCACTGTTTGTTCCATTATAGTCCATTTATTAGACCTAAACTTCTGTGATCTAAAAGTCTGACTGTGAGTGCCAGGTTTGCTTCTAGCTTACATTTCTGTAATATTTCTTTATTATATCAGCACACAGAAATGAATGCATGCTGGGATTTCAAAGTAGAACCCATATTATTCTGTTGAGCAGAAAATGTCAATATTTTACCACCCAATGCAGAATGAGATCAATACAATATGATTATTTATATCATACACCATGTGGCTACAGAGCAAATGGGATTAGTGTTTTTTTATAACTATTCTTATTTGAGATGCTAATGAGAACATCTGAACAAAAACACAGGTTTGATTGTGTACTAACTACATTTATGCTTTTATCAACAACAAAAAAAATCACATTGTTCACAATGGCAATTCCTGATGATTTCTGATGTATCAAGTCATGTCTGTGTTAAATACAGAGTCAATATGACTGTCCCAAATCCTAAACACAGACAATGTGAAAGTAAAAACAAACATACACTGTCAAAACACAAATGCTAAATCCAAAAATGACTTTTTCCCAAGCAGGTTTCTAAACACTGAGCAAGAAGTTCAAACCAACAGATTAATGTGTGTGTGTTTGTTTTTATGTGCCTTAAAGCGAATGCATTCTGCCTCAAATCAACGTCAACGTGTCAACACAAACTAATCTGGATTATATTCAAATGAAAGAGAGATTTCTGAACGTGCCCTCAAGAAAAACACGAATGAAAGGAAAGTGAAACTGCACAAAGGTTTGAGCCTTTCTTTTCTGTGACATCTCATGGCAACATGTCAATCCATATTAAAAAGAAATGACAGCAGAAGCTGAGAGGCGTGCGGTAAGTGTGTGTGTGTGTGTGTGTGTGTGTGTGTGTGTGTGTGTGAAATCTATAGATTACCAATATCTTGACACCTGGTTCCTATGGCAACCTAAAGATGGTTCGGTAACCTGTGAAATACAGAGGCTGTATGTGTGTGTGTGTGTGTGAGACTGCACAGAATCTTCAGTCTGTGAGATCTGAACTTATATTGCACAGTTTTTACATTTTTTCAATATTGGTGTTCATTTCATCTTTCTTAAAGGGATAATTAAAAAGAAAAAAGAAAATTCTGTCATTTACTCACCCTCCACATGTTCCAAACCTGTATGAGTTACTTTCTTTTGTTGAACACAAAAGAATATATTTTGAATAATGTTGGTAACCAAACTGTTGATGGTAGCCATTAACTTCCATAATACTTTTTTCCATACTATGGAAGTCAATGGTTACCATCAACATGAGGGTGAGTAAATGATGACAAAATTTTCATTTTTGGGTGAACTATCCCTTTAATATAATATTCACTGTGTGAAACAGATTGAGATTGAGATTGAGCCTATAAAAACATACTGGATATTGGAGAATCAAAATTACCAGTAATAGTGAAAATCTGGTAAAACTGCAATTCCAAATTAAATAATCTAATGTTTCTCTCTCTCTGCATGTATATATATATATATATATGATACACACACACACACATGTATATGTATAGTCATGATACTAAGGTTGTATCAAACAAGCAGGATGATGAAGATAATTCCAAACAGGCTTTAATAAATCCACAATATGATCCAAGCAGAGAGAACAGTATACAGCACACTACGCGACAAATAAGGGTGAAAGCATGACACGTAATACTGAAGTTAATGAGGTGTCACAGTGAACAGATTACCAAAATTAATAAATGTACTAGGGCAGAGGTGCAAAATGAAAACAAGACATGTGAGCGAGGGTGACGTAGAGATATATATATATATTCTATATCTATCTTATATAATATAATAGATATATAAGATATTATATATAATATAGATAGATATAGATATAACCCACCCCAACATTCTTAATGCATTCATAATGTCTTAAAATTAACCTTAATCGTACAATTGTTCGCGGTTCGTGGTTACTGTAAACCAAGTAGCTGAATTACAATTTAAGACTCAACTATTCATGCTCACACTTTCAGAAATTACAATGCAATACAAGATCAAAGCCAAATTCCATGTGATATACTGTTTTGTAATGTATTACAGTCTCTAAAGTGTGCTCACGAATTAACAGTGTGTATGTATATGGTTTATGAAAGATACAGAAGATTACAGGGTGCATTATAAAGCTTTATGAAAACCTTAAAAATGCATTATATACTGTATAAATGTTTTGTGAAAGTCTAAAAGTGAAAAAACATTATCGTTGAGGGTTTGTGTTAGCTTTATTTAAAAATAACAGACGTCTGGATGTCCTCACTGTGAGTTTGAATCAGAAGGAATTTTAAATGATCTACTGTCAGGTGTGCGTGTGTGTGTGTGTGTGTGTGAGTGTGTTTGTGTGGAGGAGAGAATAACCTTGCAATTCATTCACCTTTTACTTTCAAGAACAGTTTTGTGTGTGTGTGTGTGTGTGTGTGTGTGTGGGTGTGTGTGTGTGGCTTTTATTCTCGAAGCTTTACAGCAGACATCTGTGGTCAGAGGCGGGGCAGTGTGTGTGTGTGTGTGTGTGTGTGTGTGTGTGTGTGTGTGTGTGTGTGTCTCAGCATTTGACAACAGACCATCTGTGTTTGAATCAAATATCACAGGTGAGTCTGAATATCCATGAAACACTGATGCCACACTGTCCTACTGCCATCAACGTCAAACAACACAAACAACACTCTTTGAAGAGTCTGTATCAAAGCAACTCACAGCATCTCACAGTAGAAATACTGTAGTTTAATTTTAATGTAGTTTACAGACACACTCTACACAAAGCTTCCACTCCAGTCCAGCCAGATCATTTATAGAAACTCAATTTCAAAGCATGATTATGACATCACAGCTCATTAACATTTGACCGCCCACATTTACATATCATTACACTTACTGTGTTTGGTTAAAAAAAATTATATTTGTTATAGGCAAAAATAAAACAAACTGCTACCAAACCGAATAATATTTCTCCTTGTAGAGCATGAAAGAGGCTTCAGAAAAACTGAACATAAACATGAATTACATGCCATTTCTCAAACACTCAGTCCAACTGTGATGTAAAACCAGCTTGAGTTCTGCTCAGAAACAATTGATCTGTGACATGCGTTGGTCTTAGATCTGAACAGAAACCACGTCAGAAGAAAAACCACGCCAGCAACCCCACAGAGACGGTAAAAAGCGGAGCAGGAGAAACTCACCCTCCATTGCGTACTTCATATCCATGGCGAAGAGGTTCCACATGATTTCAGCACTAATTCTACCCATATTCAACTCTTGAGGGAACCTGAAATTAAATAAAAACAGACATCATTAAAATCATATACAGCAATTCATTCAGTCCTGATCAAGTGGTCCTAATCTTCATAAAGACCACATAAAAACCTGTTGTCTGTGGTGTACCACATATGCCAGCAATAATAAAACTTATTACTTAAAAAAATTAAACATTATTTTTTTATATTTATAAATACAAGTAATAAAGATAATTCCAATATCGATATATATATAGATAGATATTAATATAAAGAGAAATCTCTATATATATAATGACTTCTATTGGACTTAGTTAATAAAAACTCATAAATAAATAACACATAAAATGTAAAAATTAATAAATAAATATAATATTAAATTGTAAAATATATATTTAATGAATTTATTACAATTATTTAATTTATAAACTCCAAAAGAAAGAAAGAACGAAAGGAAGAAAGACAGAATAAATAAGTGTTTGAAATTACATATATAGTATCATGTCTTTTTATTAGAATTATTTTGTATTTACTAAAATCATAATGAAAGAAAGAAAGAATAATAAATGTTTGAAATGAAGTAGTAATAAATTTGCTAAATATACATTTTGATGACTTTTTATTAGAATTAATTTTTATTTAAAAATTGCTAAAGAAAGAAAGAAAGAAAAAATGAAGAATAAATAATAAGTAAGCGATTGAAATGAAATAAATATCGTAATAAATCCAGCAGTTTCAGTTCTAGAGGTCTAGGTCTGGTCTTCACTCCATCTGCTACTCAACACACAAACCCTCTAAAAAGCACATGCATTCCTAACACAAATGTGACTGATCATATGAAATGACTCTGGTTAGGAACACGTCCTTCCATTACTACGACAGAGAGAAGAGAGGGGTGTAAGAGGGTCTCGTCCTGTTTTAGACGTGTGTGTTTTTTCACATGCGAGCACATTTTGCTTATGGACACCAATTTCACTGTACTACCCATCGCGCAAGCTGTTTCCATGGCAACCGCAGCCGTACCGTATCAGCAAGTGAAGCGATCAGCTCTCTGCTCTCCCCCACTGATCAAAAACAATCTCAGATCAATCTACACCAGACCCAACTCGGTTTAATTGCTTTAGGAGGGACAGAAGAAGCTCTCAGAGATGGACACATATGGATGCAGATGAACACATAATGATCATGAACTCTCTCATAGTGATGGAAGGACGTGTTCCTAGCCAGAGTAATTTACTACGATTCGTTTAGGGAGCGTCTCTCTCTCTTGATCCCTCTCTGCTGTGAATCCAATCTGGTTTTCAAATCTTTAGGACTGACCGTCCACACACTGTAATTTTGCAAATGATGAAACAGATCCAATTGTTCAGATAATGTAGTCAGCTACTACTGTACAGCAGTGACTTAAATACAGCACGAAACATCGTTCACAGACCGTTTTGCAAAACTGATTTTATCTGCTGGGAGGAAGAATGCAGAGGATGTCATTATTATTATGATGAAAGATTATGAAGACAAACAATGTTTCTTATAACAGCACATAGCGATGCATTGTTCATAATAAGACCAAGAACATGTAATAAGGAAATAAACAAAGTCATGTTGACTTTAAATAGTTGTAGTGTGGAAATAGAGAATGGAAAGTCAGAAGTCTCCTTGCCCTGAACTCATTGCATGAGACCATTTACAAGTTTGGGATTGGTAAGAATTCTTTTAAAAGAAATTAATACTTTTATTCAAATAAATGCTGTTCTTTTGAACTTTCTATTCATCAAAGAATCCTGAAAAATAAAGTGTATCACGGTTTCCACAAACATATTCGGCAGCACAACTGTTTTCAACATTGATAATAATCAGAAATGTTTCTTGAGCAGCAAATCAGCATATTAGAATGATTTCTGAAGATCATGTGACACTGGAGACTGAATAAAATTCAGCTTTGATCACAGGAATAAATTGCATTTTAAAATATACTACAATAGAAAACACACACACACACTTGAAATTTTAATAATATTTCACAATATTACTGTTTTTACTGTATTTTCGATCAAATAAATGCAGCCTTGCAGAAGAGACTTCTTTCAAAACCATTAAAAAAATCTTACCAACCCCAAACTTTTGAACAGTAGTGTGAGCATTTAAGGCATTGCTGTAATTCAAATTTCAAAAATAGTCATGCATATGCTGTGTGTAAAATTGCACACAAGTTCCACACTACAATGGAATTGAAAAGAGTGAATTCAGGCGCAGCATGAGATGATACCTTGTGCATGACATTTGAAAAATGTGGCATCCCTAATATTTCAAAACCTGAAATTCAACTCATTTCCAAAAATCGGATTTATTTGGAGTTCAAGCTATATATGAATGTGGTTGGTTTGGATTTGTTTTTTGCTGACTGTTGAAACAAAGATTTATTTATTTATTTCAGAGTTTGTGTAGCAGCGCTATACTGATATTCCTCCAATATTCTGCTCAGAGTTCGTTCTAAACAAATAACAAATGATTCAGCACCAATCTCTGAACCCACAGACTCTATTCATACTTTATTTTCCACGAAAAACCTCAATGTACCATCTGATTTTAGATGTTGTACTTTATACCTTAATAAAAGTAAGATTAAAGTTAAAAAAGCTCACACTGACTTGATGGAATTTTCATCATTCGAAAGAAGACATGATGTCATTGTAATATTTGCATACTGAACTGTGATTGGTTTGTTGCTGTAACGTAATCTTACATTAGAGTGAGTATGATGCTGAGTTTCATCCTAAAACTTAGAAACAAAACAGACCAAACACAGAAACAACATATTTTGGCTAAAGTTTCTTAGGGCAGCATGATTCCCTAAGAAAATCTAGTTTTCCTCTTCAGTGTGTTTAATCGAGACCAGAACTAATGACACTATAAGTCCAGTAACATCTCACACACACAGACTACTGCAAAAGGTGAGATAAAAGATAAGATAGAGTTGAATAAACAGAAACGCTTGAAGCGGAAGAAAAACAAATCGAGGGAAAGACGATTCTTCTCTGGGTTTGTCCAGGATGCTGAATTATTCACAACTAACTCCTGCCTGTGAATTCGTTTGAGAAAACAGCTTCGATGCTGTTTGGAACACACACAAACACACACACACACACACACACACACACACACACACACACACACACACACACCCCACCATCCATATTGCATTTCATTGCAATGTGCTTATGAAATACTGCAATCTATGGATATGTTCAGAACATCCCAAAATCAAATCTTCATATAAAGGAAAGCTTTTATTGCTCAGACGTTGCTGTTTTATATCTCAGAAGACTGTCAGAAGGGATTCTTAGTTATGTTTAATTGAAATATTAACTTCGTCTCAGATGTTTGAGACTGAGTCTCAGATTGAAAACATTCAATCAGTTAGAATGCACAGCTTTAAAATTAAATTAATAAAAAAACAGATATATTATATTTAAGATATTATATACAAGTTTTTTTCCTGTGGAAAGAACACAACAACATATGGCACAGATACATTCGGATGGCTTCACAATGCGTTTGTGTGTGTGTGATACGCACTGGTTAATGATGGGTGTGTAGGCCATTCTGTCCTCATCAATAACAGACACCATCAGCGTGATCAGTTTGGGCCAGAAGTCCAGGTTCTTGATGGAGGGACCCTGTTCCTCACGCGGCAGATCCTGCTTCTTAGCCTGGAAAGACAGAAGATTGATACAGATAATGAAAATCACTCTTTCTCCCACGTGTTTGGAGTTTAAATAATTCAGTCTGGTTAACTGATGGGACAGAGGACAATCTGAACACTCTGCACTCTGGTTAAGTGTTTTTGCTTCATAAGACACATTTTATTAGGTGGTGCAAACACACACATGCACACAGGACTCTGGTCTCTGATTAAAACAATTAAAATAATTCATATTTAGTGTTTCCTGCTCTTTAAGCTAATTAATGTCTTCATTAATTTTGTAAATCCTGAGTTCCGCAACAACTCCAGCCAAACCATTTATTAAAGCTACTCTCACACAGTCAGTGTTCAGGATCCTACTAGTCTATGCACATCAGTAGACTAGTAGAATAGAATGTTATCTGTTTAGACTGGTAACCAACTCAGTAGTTCTGAACCAGGAGGCCTCAAGGTGGCATAAAATTATTTAAAATAAGACATACGTTTTAAAATAAGTTCAAATGAATAAAAATCAAGATATTTCCTTTTTTGGCCAAGCTCTAAAAAATTTTTGGGTAGAAATTGTAAGTAAAATCCTTATGCAGTAAATCATTGGTTAACAATGGGACCCCTGAGGCACATTCAGCTCCTGAAGTTGAATTATTTTAAATAGCTACTTATTTTAATCTATAGACACGCCAAGTTTCTGTAAATTAAAAAAAATAAAGTTTTGAAAACAAAACTTTGTCATTAATGCACATGTACCAGAGGAAACCTATTAGTCACTTGACTATAATGTTGTGGAAAGCGGGACATCTTGGGAGTCAAAAAGGTTGAGAACTACTGCTGTAACTCATAGATAATGCCTGTAATCACAGTGAAGGACAATATTAGGATATATCACGATGTTGCTTTGAATCTTAAAAGTCAAAATGACATGACAACAACCCATGACATCCAACACGTGAAGCCAAGTTGAACAGGATGTTTAACAAAAGTAAATAGTAAAATAGAATAAAATAAAAGGTAAAATAAAATACTGGGGATAATAATGGGCATCACATATAAGGAAGGATTCAGACCTGAATTCAGGTTTACTAAAATAATGCCTTAAAAGCTTTTTGGCTGTTGGCATATCCAATAATCTGTGTAGCCTGGTGACATCAGGAGGAAAGGAAGGTCATTTCAGGGGTGGAACAAATACATTTTGATAAATGATTGCAAAGACAAACTAGACTGTTTTTCAGGGTCCAGTATGTGTACTTTAAAAAAGGAAAGGGTAAAGGCTCACAAGCCAAGGCCAAATAAAAAGATTCATGAATTGTGCAAAATAAAACCAGGAATGTGTACTATGATAGTAAAAAAGTGCTAGTTCAAGGATTTTTATTTTTCTAAACTGTCTGACATTTTTGTTCAAGTTCATTTTTTTCCTCCTCATAGTCATTCCTCAAACACTTATCAGGAGTTTTGTCTCGCACTACGACTGCATTTCTGCCATTTCTCATAACCTGAGAAAGTTTGACAGCTACAACATGAGTGTTTAACAGAGATTAAACTGTGGAACATGCACTTATATCAGAAGTACACTGTAAGCACATTCAAACAGCACATGTCTGCTAAACTTGCTCTCAAGACTTTCTTGACCTTTATAATAAATAGCAACACCAAGGTCATGAGTTCGATTCCCAGGAAATGCATGAACTGAACAAAATACAAACCTTAAATGCATGTAAGCCACATTGGATAAAAACATCTGCCAAATGCATAAACAGGAATTCAACATGCTTTTATAGCTAAACTTACATTCTAGTCAAACACAAGCATATTACAGATGAACTGAAATAACAGAAAAATAATACAGAGAACCACTTGTATTGTTCCAAACAGGACTGACAACCGTGCTGCTATATGAAAGTCACCTAAATCCCCCCCCCCCCAAAGCCCAATATCACTGTCAAGCGATACATCTATAGACACCAGCTATTACACCGTGAGTGTGATTGGCTGAATTACAGGTGCCACCATCTCTTGGCACACAGGTCAGAGTTTACTCTGGGGAATGTTTGTTTATCATGGATCTGGATGGTAAAATCAGCATTCTCACTTCCCTCCCACTGCCTCTCCCACAATGCACTTCTGTCTGACATCAGGCCAGGCTTATTTGATGGACAACTGGGCATCATGCCAGGTTTATTTCGGGCATCTCTCTGGGCTGTTTTCCACGGCAAGACAATTCTCAGCGAAACATGAGAGCTTTGGAATTCTCTGGAACTTCTAGAATTATATTCAGTAATACTGTGGGAAATGTATGAGTTGCAGCTGTCCATGGTACTGAAGCTTCATTCAAGGTGCTGCTTCACTGTCCATGGTGCTGAAACATTATTCGCTGTCCATGGTGCTGCAACATGCAGTGGAGTCTGATTTGCTGCATTATGAGCATTACAAATCTTCAAGAGTTTTAGTGGGACAATTTTGCATAATTTCATCATTTTTAATCATTTTATAATTGTCCATTTACAATTCCATTCAATTATAATTCTAGTCATGTTTTTATTAATTAATTAATTAATTTTTATGCTAGCCATAATTTGTTTAATATATTAGAGGCTTAAAGACCTTTTCTTTTTGTGATAATTTTTTTGAAAGAAATTAAAACTTCACATTTAATATTGCACCGAGTAAACACAGCTGCATAAAATAAAAACTGTGTTCGTATTCATTTCAGGCTGCAAAGCAACAAAATGTGATTATTTTAAAGGGGGGTGTGATGTCAGGGTGTGATATGTTTGATGTCAGAAGGACTTGTAAGAAATATGATTTCTCAGCATATGTCTTTTTAAGGATCAGTTTACAGAAACATATTAAATCAGTCAATTCAGCTTTTACTAAACAGGGCAAAAATGCAATGTCAAAAATATTATGTAACATGCACTAAACATGCTCTATGCCAAATCATGTCCTGTGGTACACACAAGAAAAAAATGAACTGCTGTGTTTTTGTACAGTAGAAAGGATTTTTCTCCCTTTCTCTCAAGCATGGTTGCTTCCTGTAAGGCCACAGCAGCGAGTGTTTTATTATTCAGTTGTCTTGTCTTAAGCACCACACAGTTGAACACTAAGACCTGTGTGTGTACAAGTCTACATTTACAGTAAGTCCAGCAGTAATACACTGAACACACATGCACATATAAGCTCTGTTGTAGCCTAATAAGTGACTCATAAAAGAGACTTTCATGCTGACGTCTGTGTTGTGTATATGGGTCTGTATGTGGCATGTGAGCGTGCGAAACACAGTTTTACTGAAGGAAAAAGCAGCTCCTTGAGGGCGTTGAGTAATATGTGCTGAATTAGATTAGAGTCAGAGCAAGAGCACAACACCAGCTCACATTCCTCTACTGCTGCATCTGTAGAATGAGAGAAACACCTGTCCTTGATTCCTGTTATGAATGTGGAACAGCAGGATTCGTTACATTATATATATGAATGATGAGGAGTAACATATATAGTGCTAAAACACAAGTGACTAGCAACCACATAGCAACACCCTAGGAACTGCAAAGAAACTCCTAGCAAAAACATTGCATTGCCCTGAATGCCTTGGGAGATACATAGAAACACCCTGGCAATGACCCACAACATCCTAAAACTACAACACCAGGTTTTGCACAAGTAAACACAAATCACAAGTTCTTCAGAAATTATAAGCATCTAGTTATTAAATTAATTCCTCCTGAACATCTGTTTGGATCCTTTAACTTTACATTGATCTTGCTTTATTTACTCTGTGACTGTGTGTTTGTATGTTACATCTCTAATGCAAGTTCACAGCAACAATGACAAGAAAGAGTGCCCACATCTGCTTGTCATCACACTGAGACAACGACGCGTAGCCAGAGGCAGTCATCACCACAAGACAAAGGACAACACACACACACACACACACACACACACAGACTATTTCTCATGCAGCTGAGTCACTCCACTTAGCTGCAAAGGTGAGATTAAATGAGGGATGGCTTTTCCTCAGGGCGCACGCGCGCGCGTGTGTGTGTGTGTGTGTGTGTGTGCATAAGATGGTATAAGAGAACTGATTGTTCCAGTGAATAAGAAGACGATTTTGGAAAGATAAATATTTTATCCTTATATATAGCATGCCGATGATGTGTCTGTTATGCGTTGATGTATTTGTGAATATCAAAAATCAGGAGTACAAGATATAATATTTCTCAATTGTATCTATAAATTAGTTCTGTCAACTTGAAAAAGAAATTTTTGTAGATCGGGGCCCGTTTCCAATTGCACCGGACTGAATGTTAGCAATGGCCAGATTAAATGAGGAAAGGTCCGTTATATCATATTGTTTTACTGTTCTATTTCCTTTCCTTGCTCGTCTTGGTAGCTATATTTAATCAATGCATGTTCTTTCATTAACATTAACATTCAGTTAGGTAGGAACATGATTTTACTAGATCGTGAAAAGTAGGCGGCTCTGGCAAGCTAGGAGTTGAGCTTATTAGAAAAGCCTGAAGAGACATTAACTGCAAAAGAAAGCCATTTCAGAACAAATGTTATTGATTACAAAAGTAAAATGTACATGTATGGGTGGCATAACCTTGAGAATAGAACCCCAAACAAACTGTTACCCAAGAATGCCGAAAAAGCATCGTAAAACATATTATATAATCCCTTTCTAATTTATCCAGTATGCCAAAAGGTGCTTTGATGCCTTAGGACAGCTACAAGAAACTAATCCATTACATTACATTTATATTCATGCATTTGGAAGATGCTTTTATGCAAAATTGAATCCACCTTGACACAAATCAGTGTGATGACATACATGGAGATAGCATGATGTTCTGTGTGCTGATCCTCCTGTCAGATTCCCCCTTCACTGACACACAATGGACTGTCCTCCGTCCTCATCCTCCCCTCTGGATGAAGATGGTCCACTCCAAACGCTCTCTGTCTTTTCTGTGGTTATTTTCTGCCCTCAACAGAATCATGTTGGTGATTGTCTGTGGTGAAATGAGGCCCTGCAGCAGGTCTGGAGTCATTTCATCCTGAGCTCTGAAGATCTTCACGCAGATCTCACCTCAAGCCTTATTTTAGCTTGCTTTTTTATTGCTCATGAGACTAAAAGCCAACATGAAACAGTGTTTTACAATCCTTGACAACATCTGAGCACAGCTTGAGACACTGCTGAGGTTTCTTCTGAAACTCTAAAGGAGACACCTTTTTCTCAAAAACTTTTACATTTACACCTCTACTAAAAGATCATCTGCATTTTAGCATTAAAAACATGAATTTGTGGGTTGGGTATGTTTCTGATGAACGTTCCTTGAAGCTCATGGTATTTAGATGTAAAATACAGTATATCTCTCATCATCTAAAACACACGCCGGTCCTCTGCATATAACTATAATTAACTCTTAACTCTAATTAAAGGGTGCTTTGAGGGCTTCGCATTATTGCATGTTTCTGGTGATGCTCTTTCAGGTGTGAGTTTAACGTGCATCGTGTAAATCACAGCTACCCGCTCTGCTAATTGCTTCTTCTGCAATATGTGCAGTTTATTTATTTATAGATCATAAACGCAAATGTAAAGTGGTTTAGCATAAATAGCTCAATCTCTTGAGAACAACAGACTATATTTCATCCAAATTCATCCAATAGAAAAACAAAAAAGAAATAATATTTTGCATAAAGACAAATGCCTATTTTAATCCCATTAACCTTTTGTATTTATTTATTTATTGTATTGTGACATTAGATCCATGACAATTAAGCACGTTCTCATTACTGTAATGCATCCAGATTTTTACTTTATATCAGCATTAAAGTGGTCCAACAAATATGACAATATATAATTATTGACAATTTCATCATTGCAACGTTATTTAATATTACTTAATTATGAATTATTATAATTATGAATTTAATTTCATACTTAGGAACAATAAAAATGTGAAAAATTGTCAAGAAAATAATAAAAAATAGGCCCTCTTAATCTGTTCTATAGCCCGCAAACCCCCCATATCGAAGTGTATTCATTTTATGAGCGAAATAAATAAATAAATTAGATTTTGCATAAAAAAGTTAAGGCCCGTATTTCATACCCTGCGTCTCATTGCCAAAACGACCCTACCTCGGTGCACTTTTTCGCGAGACGCGATATACGTACCAATAAGTACATATCACTGCAGTTTCCCAAAAGTAACATATGAACACTAGAGGCAGTAAAACTCCTACACCTTTTAAATTATTTTCACACAAAGTATGATTTACAGAGTTTTTTTTTTTTTTTTTTCCTTCTTTTTTTTATTAATAAAGCGTAATTTGAGCACAATTACTTGAAGAATATTATTTTATGACTTCAAAACATTTTTAATATGCTGGGATATTTGAAAACTGATGCTTTTGAATGTTAGTACCACACATATCCAGCTTCATATTAATGGGTTTTCATAGATGATAGGTTTGTTCGGTAGCTCACGGAGTACGGAGTACAGCTAATCAAGGTCTTAGGCATACTAGAAACTGGCAGCCAGGTGTGTTGAGGCAAGTTGGAGCTAAACAACACAGAGTTTGGACACCCCTGCCGTGTAACTACGGTTCGACAAAACAGTTCAAATCTTCATATAAGGAAGTTCAAATGGCACGGTTGCATCAACAAATGAGTTTTTATATCAGTTTTGCATTTGTTAACACTATTGGGTAGGTTTAGGGTTGTGTTTGCTGTAGGGGATATTTCCAACACGATAGACCATTAACTTTTAGCGACAGTCCCCGGATATTTGAATTCTGAATCGCCGCAATACGTACCAGAAGAAACGTAATAAAAATGCAGCAATACATACCTATATCAACGTAATAAAAACGTGCCAGGGATGACGTATTGAACCCGTGTTTTAGCGCCACTCAGTGGACATTCCTCTTTGAAACTGCGGCGAAACGTGCAATAAGGTACGTAAAAACGGTGTTCTGTTTGTGTTCTGTTTGTTGCAGAAAAGGTACCCAGAGGTACGTATAATTTATGAGACTGGGTTGACGTTTGTGAAAGTCAAAAAGGAAAATATAATGTATGCAAAACAATATATGACTGTATAAAGTTTTTTTTTATATATATATATATATATATAAAATCAGAATTAAATAGTGCGTACAAAAAATATGACTAAAGAATATATCATTATTAAAAGTCTAATTATACATTATTAATAATTACTTATTATAGATTTACTATAATAGGATGATGTAAATTTGATACTTATGCCATGAAAATAATAAAATAGGATTAATTTCTTTATGCAAAATCAAATTATTTTTTCCCCTTTTTTTTTGGAAGTTCAAACTGAAAATATAGTGACTCACACACCCAAATTATGAATCCATACTAATTTTTAATCGGTATTAATCCTGCACACTACACAAACTAAAAACAAAATTTTATTTGCAACATTTCAGTCAATCGTCCTTCCTTAAAACACTTACAACACACACAAAATAAAACATTTTGCAAATAACGTTTTCCGATGATGTAAGTTGGAGTAGTGTGTGAGATTTAT
The DNA here is from genome assembly GCA_018155175.1 of Sinocyclocheilus anophthalmus. Classification (NCBI taxonomy): domain Eukaryota; kingdom Metazoa; phylum Chordata; class Actinopteri; order Cypriniformes; family Cyprinidae; genus Sinocyclocheilus; species Sinocyclocheilus anophthalmus. The sequence continues at coordinate 81,911 of JADLZN010003794.1, forward strand.
ACATTCTTTTTTTGGAAGATGAAATATGACCCGTACATGTCCTTGACTGGTTTTGTGAAATTCACTGAAGTATTTTCTGTCCGCTTTTTAATCTCTTTATCTCTGTACATTTTCTGCCAGTTGTTCTGACTCACTGCGTCTCATCTTATTTCCACCAACCATGCATCTTTGTTCTTTTCCAGTCCTCATGTTTCCACGGATCTCCTTCACTCACATCACACTAACAGGATTTGGTTGTTTCCCGCGCACGTGTCTTAAGAGCTTTTTGACATGATTATATAACATACCAAAGCACCTGATGCTGCTATATTTTATATATAAGACATCCAGAGGAGGAACATTCCATGTGCACCAAATAAAACCCTGTTTTCCTCTCCATGGGGCCTTTGCCTCATTTACAGAAGAAGATGGGTCAGTTCTGCTCCAAAAGCCACTAAAAATAAAACCGCTCCACTAGCGAGAGTTAAACTCTGGTAATTTTAGCTGCGTTGTGTTTGGGGAATCTGCACTGTTGTTTAGGGCTGATGAACGTTCTTTGGGCGCTACTGCTGTCTGCTCGCATATGAGCTACACGTCTGAGTTCAGTGGCTGTGGACGAGCGTCTGTCTTATAGACTGAAGTGATGCTGACAGTCCTGCTCTGCAGAGCTCAAGAAACGTACAGTATAAACACAGAAACATGAGGATTTCTGCGGGACAGGATCAATGTTATTAAAACTAACTATTAAAAATTGTTTTTGTTAATTCCAATAAAGCTGAAGTAAAAAAATATATAAATACTAGAAAAAACAAACAAAAACTAAAAATTTTGCCAACTAACTGAAATAAAATAAGTTGAACTACTAAAATTACTAAAACTGAAATAAAAATATCTAAATCCTAAATGGAAGTATGAAAAAAAACTAATAAAAATGACAAAAGCACAGCAAAATTACAAAAAAACTAAAGTTAAAATGAAAACTTGAAAATATAAAAAAGCCTAATAATAAAAATCAAACATTAATATAATAATAAATGAAAAAATTAAAGATAAATTGAAAATAAAACTAATAATAAAGGGACAAAATTGCACATAACAAAATTACTAAAACTTACATTAAACATGAAAATATAAAAAACTAAAAGATATATAATAAATATAATTGGAATACTAAAACAGTATAAATTACTCAATTAAAACTTGACATAAAAATAATTAAGCCTAAAAATTAAAAAAAATTTATACTAATAAAAACAAAATTACTAAACCGGAATTAAAATTAAAACTTGAACTAAAATTAAAATAAAATCTAATTCAGAATATTAATAAATACTATAATAGCATATAAACATATAACACCGCATTTTCAGCAGGTCACAGAGCACATAAATAAAATATCTGAACACATTACGGTAATAGGAAAAATGTGCTTAAATGAGCTTGGAAATATTTTTATTTTTTTTTTGACACCATGTCAGCAGCATGGTGAGAACGACATGCATAATATAAAAAAATGTAAGATTAATACAAGAGAAGACGTGGAATATACTGTATCACATGAATAATATTAACTTTTGTGATTTTCTATGCTGGTGGATGTTGGCAAGCCCTGGTCAAGATGCAGTAAAGAGCAGCATGAACATTCTGCCAAAAATCTCCTTTTGTGTTTCACAGAGGAAAGTAGACGCGTTGGAACAGCATGAGGGTGAGTAAAGGATGACAGACTCATTTTTGTGAACTATCCCTCTATAAACCTTTAAAATCAATGAAATACTGACAGTTTCAGGGAGGGAAAACACCACAGCTAGTGAGTTTTATGACACTTTTGGCAAGCGTGACACTGTGACGGAGGATTCTGGGGTCAGCGCTTCAGATCATGTTGTGTGTGAACGCACGAAAGCCACTGTGTTAGTGTGTGTGTCGTGTGAATGGACCATGAGAAATTCTGCTGTCATGTCTGACTGGAGAGATCAGATCGAAGCGACAATACACACACACACACATACACAGCCACAGCAACAGCATCAGAATCCAAACTACGTGAATAACACTGCATGTACTTTACAACCGGGGTGAGAAGAGAGTGTCGCTCTCTTCCAGCAAGGAAACACCCTTCTCTCATTCTGCACACTCTATTTTCACAGATGTCATTGCTTGGAAAACGCATTGCAAGCGTGCCATCCAGTACATATTTAACAAAACTCAATACTCAAGGCAGACTGGGTTTCCTTCAAGCCTCTGCTGTTAAAACCACATTTGTTATTATTCAGGTTGGCGCTAAACATGACAAAACATTTGTCACTGGAAGACTGAACGTTTATCAGTTGCATGTGTTTTGACAATTTAAATATTCAAGCGATAAGAATATTTCGTATTTTCGAATGAGAACTCAATTCATGCACAGAAAGCTGCATCTCAAGCGTGCAAATACTGAATTGAGCTCTATATTGTGTTTCTTCTTGCTCCTAAATGGACAAATGCAGGCAAGATTATATCAAAATGCTCAAAAATATGGTTGTTAATGTCTTAAGTGAACATAAACAATTGGAAAAGAAACCGGATACATACCATTATATTGGATCCATGCATTAGGTCTTAATTAGGTCTTATTTAGTTAGTTAGTTAGTTAGTAAATGAGTTAGTGACAGGGTCAGGGCCAGTGAAAAACTGAACTGAACCGCTGGCCTAACTAAGTCAGTAGAAAACATCCTTAGCATTGAGTTTTGAACACTTCAACTAACTTCAACAAAAAGGTTGATTTTATTGATTATATATATATATATATATATATATATATATATAGATATCTATAACATATCAAAAATTGTAAATATTATTATTTTGGTATTTTTTTGTGATAGGGCCATGAAATTTTGGGTAGGGCAACAAAAAAAAAAAACAACGGAAACCTGGTCCAAACCAGGCCAGAACCTCATCAACAATACTCTTCACACTGAGTACTGAACATTTTAACTTTAATCAACAACTGGCACATTACAGTATTTGCCCTGAAAGAGAAAACTAACCGTAGAAGAACACCGTTTGCCTGCTATTGCATCCCTTGTAGAAACAGTCTGCATTCATGCATTTGAGTATGTTTGTGGTCGTACTGATCTTTAGAGTCTTTCGTAACCCTGCTGGTTAGTCTCCGCTCTTACCTGGTCCAGCAGTTGGTTGTAGAGCTCATGGCAGTTGTCAAAGATGTATTTGTAGGTGGAGTCCAGACAGGCCTTCACACAGTCCTTAACCACCATACTGGCTCTGGGAGGATTCTGCAGCTCCTGCACCTACAGCACAAAAACACACTCACAGTTAGTCCAATAACACACACTCACACACACACACGACGGTTCATCACACAACACACAATCAGCAAGCCAGGATATATGCAGTTTCTAAGGTGTTGTGTGTAGTTTGTATGGCTTTCTGAAAAGTTTTCAGTGTTGCTATGCTCCGGGTGGTTGACGGTGAAGTTGCATTTTGCAACTATTATGGTGTGTTCAAGTCATCCTGGGAAGTTTGTGTTTATGAGTTGGGAAGTCATAATTACGATGTCTGATGTTAATATCACTTTGGTTGGAGAAAATTGGTGATGAAACCTTTCAAAAAAAAAAAAGCAATATTTTAACATCACTTCTATAAAATGATGAATAAAGAATGCACATTAGCTGTGTTTTGCTGTTTTTTTAATATTATCTCTGAAGAAGCTACATATATACACAAATTTTGTATGTGTAACTTATCTAGTTTTATTGTATATGTTGTACAAATGTTGTTATTGTGAAAAAACTAATATATATACACACTCGTAATTATGATACTGTTCATTTTCCCACTTGAACACACCATTATTAACACACTAGAAACCCCACAACACCTTAACAACTACATAAAACACCTTAGCAACCACCCAGAACTCTGTAGCAACTGCATATAAGCACCCTAACAATGACCCTGGGGTCAGTTGCATAAACTGCTTATGACTAGTCATTTTTCATCAAGACTGGTCATGACATATTAAAGTCAGTTACAAAAAAAAGGAGATTGGTCTGATTTGAATCCAAAAAGACTTGGCTAACTAGCAACCACATACATAGTAACTATGTGGTTACAAGGGTGTTGCATACTGGTTCAAGTCAAAATATTTAGTGATGTTCAGTTTTTTTAGTCGTGTTTTGTTGTCCACAATCACAATCACTTGCATAAGTCTGATCACCTAATAAAGTACCAGCATATCTTCATGTCTGCAGCATAATCGTTTCTGGATGAGTTAAAAGTCTATACTTATACTGATTAGAGATGACAAACACCTTTTTTTCTCTATTTTTCCAGTATATTGTGGACTTATTTCTTTCCTTGCACAGAAGAAGACACTAAAAACACTCACTCAGAGTATGTAAATGAATAACACGAGAATGTACAGATTAGTATGTGTTTCTTTTTGCCTTATGTAACGGCTAATGTGTCCCATTCCTCCACGCGTGCCGTGTTGGTGTTTCTGAACGCGGGTGCTAAGGGCAGGAATAAACGTCGCCCTGGCATGGGCGCTCTTCCATTACCCATAATGCATTGTGACAGTTAAGAGTTTTATTCTTTGCCTGGCGGTGCTTTCTCAGTGGGCGGAGCTTCCTCTGCCTCTTTAGCCGTGCTTCACTGATTTGCCTGCTCAGGCCACTCTAACTGTCAGTCATTAAAATGACGAAGTGCTTTTTATAGGATGCAAGGCTCGGCTAATGAACTGACAGCCCTGTGTGTGTGTGTGTGTGTGTGTGTGTGTTACATCATCTCCTCATGCCTCAGTCTACTCTACACGACTCATCCAAACACACTCCTTAATTCTAGTAGTTCACAGCCCATCAAATCTGGATGTGAGTCAATGACAAACAAAAATGATCAGGAGATGATCACAAGGGCGATTCTTATAAAAATCAAGTGTAAAATACAAGCCAAGTCCTTAGGAATACAATATGTTTCTATTTATGATGGATTAAAAAAAAGATAATTAATTATTAATTATATATATATGTGGTATTTTTATAAAATGGTATGTTTCACAAATGTCTGTATTCCTAATTAATTCTAATTATATGTATAAAAAAAGATCTATATAATCATTACTAATCCTCAACATCTCCGTAATAAACATCTATAATATAATGAGTAAAGATGAAAATATTGAACTATATTTTCACAAATATATGTGTAAAATTTTCTTAAATATTAATAATACAAGCTGCTTCACTACAGTCCTTGTTTTTAAGAACTGCATTTTTAATGTAGTTTAAAATATATTCAGTGATTCAGACCAACTGAAAAAGTTGCATCATCATTGACCTACATACAGTTCTGCATAAAACATTCCCAATCTGCATCAAAGTCCAAAACACATTCAACACAAATACACAAACGCTTCTCGCTACGTAAGCTTGATTAAGGTCATTACATTCAAGTCATAATGCAATGCAAGTGCACAGTTTATAGGTAATGCGCTAATAATAAAATAAGCGAGTTAATGGCACAGAAAACTTCAAATATCTGTCTTTGTTTGCATAATTGCATACAGTATGTTTGTGGCCAATGGCTGTCAATGTCTATGTTTCTAAACATGGACTAAATCTGACAAAACTGTGCAAATGAACTGTAATAGCCTGGGAGGAGAAAGGGAGAAAAATCAATCACTGTTTATTCTCTGTAGTGGATATGAAGGCTTTTTACAACTCATATTGACCTGCGATTACAACAGTCAGTCATATATTAAAATCAAGCTCAGTGAATTAACAGCAGGGGCCAATCGCAGCTGCGATCTCATCTAGAGGACGTCTACAAAGACAAAACGTCTGGAATATTGCTGTAATATATAGTATAAATATATAAATGCTGTACCTTACAGCAACCTACAACTCAAGAGTAGTGTGGTTTTACAGCACATTTGCTCTGAATATATTTCCCGGCTCCCCAACAGTGAGAAATCAGCATATTCTTTATGACTTCTCAAAAAGGCCGTATTCTCTCCCACAGAGCTGAGCTATATGTCAAAGACAGCTATATTGCCACGAGACCCCCCGAACTAGCGGTTCTTGTTATTGTGCTCAAATAAATTTGACTCAAGTGCATACTTCAAGAGCCAAAAGATTTTTTTATTTCATGTAAACAAATGAGAAATCATTGAAACCCTGCAGCGCCTGGTGAAAAATATTTCATTACTGACTATAAAGCAGTGCAGCTTTATATTTTCACGGCTGATGAAGCTGATGAACAATCAGAGAATATATTCACTTTATTGGTGCTCGCTGAAGTGAAACACATCTGAAGTCTCTCAATGCAGGACTCTTATCAGGAAAGCTGTGATTAACACCCGAGACAATCAACAGCAGATCTCTATCAGAACTCCAATGAAGGAGTCAAATATAGCAGAATTTCACAACCAGGCTCAATTACACAAAACTAGTCAAGAACTCACCAGGGTCATATTTCACCCCAAATTATATAAGCATAAAGAAAATAAAATGGATATTCAGAGATTATATTCATTGTGACATTATTTTCATGACAATTAAGCACATTAGAATTGCTTTACTACCTTTCTATAATACAATAATAAAAATAGAATTGCTGTAATTTAGAAAAAAAAAAATAATGCTATATTATTACAATTGTAAAGCATTTATACGTCATTATAATTTTTTTTTATGAATTTGTTTTGAAAAAACTGACACTGATGATTTCCATGAATGTATTACAGTAATGAGAATTTTGGGGGAAATGTGCTTAATTGTCATAAATAATACTAAATAAAAGAAAAATAACTCTCTTTAACATTTTCCTAGCATTAAAGGGTCATATGATGCTGCTAAAAAGAACATTATTTTGTGTATTTGGTGTAATGAAATGTGTTTATGCGGTTTAAGGTAAAAAAAAAACTGTACATTATTGTTTCTCCTCTGTGCCCCGCCTTTCTGAAACGCGCGATTTTTACAAAGCTCATCGGTCTGAAAAGTGAGGTGTGCTGTGATTGGCCAGCTATCCAGTGCGTTGTGATTGGCCGAATTGCTCAAGTGTGTGACAGAAATGTTACGGCCCTTATCATACTGTGATGTCGTGTGATGCCGAGCGACGAGACAAAAACATTAAAACCCATTACAAACGAGGCATTTGTTGCATCCAGTGGGGACATAATTACTGATTATAATGACTTATACTGTCTTTTTATGCGTTGCATTGCATTGTGCCGCGTAAATATAAAACTCTGTCTGCGTTTGTGATCGGAGAATGACAAACAACAAGCCCTACTCTAAACTGCCCAAATCTCCGGCATTTGAATATCACAGTGCAAACCTTTAATGAAACGTACTTACAGTCTGTGAGTCAGAACAGCCGGCATTGTAGTCTACTCTCCCAGGATCAGGAATGGTCCTCCATAAAATGTGCTGCAGACATCTGAAAATTTGGGTTGAAGTGTTCTGGAACAGTGTTTTAAATACAACTTAACCACTGATTTGTAGGCGTGTCCTCTTTTGGAAGACCAAACAAAGTAGTTTCGCTTTCACAACGAAAAACACAGGGCCTAGCGTGAGCGAAAGCCCCGGCTTAACGTGAGCTGAGGCCGGATAGAGCGCTGAGGTTGTGGTCGAGAACGCGCGTCCCCTTGATGTGACGACCCCGCACTGGACTCCGCTTCGTCCACAGCACTAAGTTGATGTATTTCTTCAGCGACCAACACGGATCAGCTCCAGTCATGACGAAGCGGATATCGTCCTCTTGTGGAAGACCAAACAAAGTAGTTTCCGCTTCACAACGAAGCACACCAGCGCCTTCAAGCGACATGAGCGCAGCGGTCAACATACTACATCGAGAATAAAAGTACGCCTTCTTCTTGTTGCGGAACATTGGCAAATTAATTCACATCTCCGACATGTGCCTAGTGCTGCAAATCTGCCCACATAGTGAGGTAGACATGTGGGGCGTGTTAGAATGAGCCATTTTAGGTAGGCTTGCTTGACTCTTAACTTTTATAAAGAATATCTCTTTGGATTTGACTTTAGTCTTTGCAGCTTTACAGATCTTCTTATGCACCAAGAGCTTGTAACACTCCAGAGAAAGGAAAAATTTAAATCACATAATATGACCCCTTTAAAGAAATTACTTTTTCCAGGAGGAGATTATTTTCTTTCCAAGAGGTTTATATTAGGACTGTTTCTCTGATTTCTTCGTTTTTAGTTTTTGTTGAATATACTTGAACTATTTAATGCAAGAAATTAGTGTGAACCAGGCATTTCCTTCCACTGATAACAACTACGATGATGTTTTGACTGCCCAGGACTGTCACACCAAAAACAAAACCCCTTCCTCCTTTTAAAATTTTTGACAGAATTCTCCTTCATGAAAGCATGAGGGGTTTTTTATTGTGTGTGTTCCAGTGCTGAGTCCCGCTGCGTTACTTCTGTGTAAAAGCCTGCATAAGTATGCTCTCTTGGAATGTGTGTGTGTGTGTGTGTGTTGTATTTTGTGTGTGTGTGTGTGTTGTGGGTTTGTGTGTGTGTGTGTTTTGTGTGTGTGGTGTGTGTTTGTGTGTGTGAAAGTGTCGTACTTCATCCTTAAAGAAAGGTGAGGCTTGTCCAGGGTCGACTGTTTGATTTTCAGTCTTGGAGCTCTCTGATTTCCAGCAGGAGTTATCTTCAAACAGAATTAACGTCAGATCGACAAAGAATAACAAGATTAAGAGTTACAGCATTTGGCTAGGGATTTGATGAATCTATAATTTTTTACGAGCAGAGGGAACCGGCACATTAGCTCATAGTGGATGATAGAATGCCTGTATGTTGGCATAACCATGAAAAAGTTTGAATAACCTACAAATATTTAGTTTGTACTTTCTAAATGACACCAGATCAATAAGTCTAAAAAATATTGAATCAATAAGTTATGGCAACTTCTGATTTTCCATGACTTTAACTCATCAATATAATTAATCAATTTCAACTTAATATTTTTAAGTTATACATGAATCAACTAGACAAGAGTTAAAATAGTGAAATTAGTTGTGTGCATATTATAGTTATATACATCATTAAATACACAGAAAAAAGTATTTATATGTATTGTTATAATAAAATGATACATTAATGTGCATTAATATAATGCATGATTATAACGTATTATAACTGATTACAATTATTCAAGAGATCATACAATGCATTATAAGATGCATTACATGGCATTATTAATACTTTAAAACTACTTTTATAATGCATTATATGTAAAGGCTTTAAGTAAAGTGTTATTAAGTCAATTATATTTTTAATCAACATAAGATCAATTTGCATTTGAGGAAGTCTGAAATTTCCTCTGAAATATTATAAGAAACATCTATATGGTGGGTGTTTCACCTGCTAATATTTCAAATGGCCTTTTACTCTGGTTGAGGAGGTTTGGCAGAGATGAATGGATAAAAACATGTCACCACGAGTCAAATTAATTCACCCTGCAGCATTATGTAGAATGCACTATGCAGCAATATTAATAACAGAAACGTGTTCCATCGTCATGAGCACCAATGACAAAATATATCATGATTTAGCAGCCCGAGCCAAACCAGCAACAGATAGAGAAAACGTGTTGTTGGGCTGTAAAGCTATCAGCCTGCTTGTTCTAGCATGAAGGTACACAGTATATTTACAGTGTGAGAATGAGAGGAAGAGCATGCATGTGCGGATGTTGCATACGTGTGCATGTGTGCAAAAGATGCGCTCGGAGAAACAGGTTAGAAAGTGTCACTGAGTTTTGTGTCGGGATGGTTATGTAATAGTATTGTAAAAGTGAGGAGAGACTCCTGCAGTCTGAGAGACCTAACGGCACTTTTACGATGCCAGATTTACGACGCTGCTGTAATTCTTGGCTGGTGTTTCACCGCAGCTCTCTAATTATTCAGAGCGAGTAATGGCGTGCTGGAGCTGTTTGTCAACAACAGCCACCAAAAACAGAGACTCGTGCAAATCAATTTAGGCTGTTTTCACACTCGCTTTGATTCCACATCCCTCCCTCTGCTGCCGCAGGTCACTTCACACAGTATTTTTGGGTTTGTACCTCCCCGAGTCCTGGATTTTGGTCTTGTTTTCCTTTAATAACATCCTTAAAACAAGATCCTAAAACATATATATATATACAGTATATATATATATATAATATATAATATCAGTTAAAGCAAGATTTTTACAGCCTATTGCATTGGTTTCTACATTTACGCAAATTAAAAACAGGAGGTTTACTAGAAACAAACACAAAAAAAACGATTTATTATTTTATTCTTACTTGATTTGTTGTTTGTTTGTTTACTTACTTTTTGTCTGTTGGACTGCAGGCTCCTTATTAAGTACTCGTGACACTGAAGACTGAGAGTAATAACTGCTAACACTTTTTCTTTAATCCAGTAATCGGTTTTAAATTTATATTACAATAGAAAACAGTTATTTGAATTTGTAATATTTCACATTATTACCATTTTTAATGCATTTTTGATCAGTGATTTTGGAAGCAGTTTTTTACGTTTCATTAAATAACTATTTTTACATCTTATTGGCAAATAGTTTTTCTTTAGGTTTAAGCACAAATTTAAAAACATTTAGTGAGATTTACTGGAAAACAAGACGAAAAACAATTATAAAGAAATACTACATTTTTTATTTATTTATTGTTTTGGCCGTGCTTGCGCCTCTTTGGAATCCCTGTCCAAAATTTACATGCCAGCAATTGCAGTTTGTCTGCATTGCAAAATATGCAATGAATGCACTTCAACCAGCAGGCAGTTTATTCATATACAAGCATCTTTAAGAAATGCATTATATTATAAATATGATTGGGAGGATGCAGAGATGCAAATTCTATGCCACCAACACAGCTTTACTTCTGCAAATAAGGACAGAATATTTTCAAAATAATAAACGGCTTGAGTTTACATGAAGTGTCCACCAACGAACTGAACTCAAACAGACTCTGGTCTGCTTCAAACGCTCTAGTGTGAAAGAGCCCTGAGGTGTCTGAAATCAAGCGTGCCAGTAAAGACTTCATATAACATCACTAAAATAACACTTTGCTTCACTCTGAAAGTCTCTATGGCCGTTTGAAGTGACGAATAAGCGTGCAGAAACTCTTGAGTGATGTGAAATGTCAGAAAAGCAAAGAGATTTGAACATATGATTGGGCCTCAGGCAGGTCGATGTGCCGGTAACAGATTGCTCAGGTAAGAGATCATTAAACTGTGAGTTGGATTCACAGGAGAGAGTTTAGATGAGGAACCTTCAGAACATCTAAAGATCTACACAAGATTTACTGTGTTGTCTACCAGGGTTGTTATAGTCAACTAAAACTGAAACTAAAATTTAAAACATTATTATTGTTTTTTTTAGTTATTGCATGAAAAAAATAAAATAAAAAAATAAAATAAAACGCTTAATAAACTTAAAAATTATTCTGAGGATCGTTACCACTATTCGAGTTTGATACTGAAAATTCAGGTTTGCATCACAGAAAAAAATACATTTTACTATATATTCAAATAGTCAGTATTTTTTTACTGTATATTTAGCAATAAATCAGCCAGCCTTGGTGAGCATAAGAGTCAAAAACTTTAAAAATCTTAAAGACCTCAACATTTTTGGATGGTAGTGTATGATATTTGTAAATAAACTTGTTTGATTTCAGACAGATGGACAAAAAAAACTGTTGCACTTCAAGTTTAGGCAGCTCTGTGCAATCAATTTCTGGCTATGATAGAGTTGTTGTTTTGAAAGCATGTGGAACGGGGCCAGATTGAGCAGAAAGCGTCTAGTGTTTTCCGAAGTTCTGTGTGATTTCAAGGCGTCTGGAGAAACGTATAATCCTGTACAAGTGGTGAGGAGATGAATCTGCCTGAGGTTTATTGAACACAGACAACACAGCCGCAAGTGGTGGAAATTTATCTAATAAAGCAGAGGCGTTAAAGTGCCCTGGAAGAACAAAACCTGCCTTGGCCAAATCCACACGAGCTGTATGAGAAACCAAACTCACTTTGCTTCAGAATTTCATTACAGTCAAATCCACAGAGCTCAGCAGATCCGGAGTGTATTACTGTCAGGACGTGTTGCCTGGAAGCTGACGGACAGGACATGTACCTCCACGGATTTACTGGATCCTGCCAGTCGAGTGTGTGTGTGTGTGTGTGTGTGTGTGTGTGTGTGTGTGTGTGTGAGTGTGTGTGACCACCCTGTCAATGCTTTACAGCTCTCACTCTGTGATATAGACAAAACACATGTCTTCGAGAGAGTCATACACGATCTGTCTGCAAAAGCGTCCTTCCAGAAGAAACTTCTGTCTGACGGAGAGGTGTTTCTCTCGTTACGCATTTAGACAAAGATTGCAATTAGTATAAAAGCAAAAAGGGCAGTGCGAGTCGAGAACAATCTTTCTCAAATCGTGTGAATAAATGGACCTTCTGTTCTGTGAAGAGCTCGTAAAGCATTTGAATGTCATTGTAAATTAAGGTAGGGGATCACTAAAAGTGATGGAGAGGTTAAATTATCTCTATGGCGATGAATAATAGATGAGTGTTTTTCTTTCTGATATCTCTGAAAGAGAAAATCCATCTGGAGCGGCGGATCATACATGTGCTGTGCCGTTCTGCTGCTTTAACTCACCCGATACTTGGAGAGGTCGATCCTCAGAGAGTTGTGAAGCTGATCCAAGAGTTTGACGAACTTCTCTCTCTACAAAAGAAACAAAGTCACAAAAACAGATCAGTAAATGAAATGAAATCATCTACATATCATCCATTCATCCTTCAATCATGCATTCATCATTCTGTTCATTCATCCATCAGCTTGTTCTTCAATGCTTTCATCAATTCATTTAATAATAAATGCATCTTATCATTCATGCAATCAGCCATCCATGCATCCATTCATTCAATAATCAGTCCATCTAATCAAAAATCATCTCTGTTTCATTAAAAGCAACTCTGTCAGTCCCAGCTACGATTTATCATCATCAATCAATCAGCGCCATCTGTTATTCGTTGTCTACACATTTATCTATCCATCTCTCAATCAATCCATCTGTATATCTGTCCGTCTATCCATTTATCTATTCATCAATCAACCTTTCCATCTTTCTTTTCTATCCATCTATCTATCTATCTATCTATCTATCTATCTATCTATCTATCTATCTATCTATCTATCCTATCTATCTATCCATCCATCCATCAGCAGTGAGACTGACAAACCCCAAAGTTGGATGCTGCGAATCGGTCGGAGGCCGAGATGTTAGTGTTTTCCGGTTTGTGTGACGCGCGATCGGCCTTGATGTTGGCTGATGTTGGCAAGCAGGTTACTCATCACCGCGGGAACACCGGGACACATGTACTTGGACGAGAGACACGAAAAATGCCTGAAAGAGAGAGAGAAACAGATGTTAGATTCAGTCATAAACACACTGATGTGTGGTTGAACACCCATAACAATGTATATTTCATATCAGATTCCTGTAATTTTACTTCCCTTAAACAATATTAAAACAACAACAAAAAGAGAATAGAAACCGAATACATTTCCTAAATGCCCCATAGACAGATTTTGTACTGCGCAGAAATATTATAACTGAAAATACTGATAAGGAACATGACTTTGCAAAGCACAAACTGAAAATTAAATTTTTTTGAACATTTTACCAGGGCATTGTAGCATCCTTATCATATGGAAAAACTATGGACGTGTCACACAAGTAAACAATTATTTGAGATATGCACATATGAAATGAGCTGCACGATCCATCTTATATTGTCAAAATTAACAGACAGTGCAACACAGATCTGTCGTGTGCCAAGCCGCAGGGCAATGCAGGAAGTTGGCCAGTAATGTAAGCCACTGTTAGAGGAGATTCATTAAAGAAAGATATGAGAGAGAAAAAGAGTTAGGAGAAGAAAGAAGAGAGACATAGACTAAAAATAGCAGCAGGCCTGCAGGGCCTTACACACACACACGCACACACACACAGTGAAGCACAGCATACAGTATCACATGTGTACTGCACACACACACACACACTTACATATAATACAGTGCTATTTGTTTTTTTTTACGTTACACATAAACAAATGGTCCATATAAACAGATTTTTCTCTTTCTTCTTTTGTTATGAATATAAATAATTTACATTGGCTAATCAAGCACAAAAAAAAAAAAATTCTGGAATGAATTACTGTCAAATGACTCTAATGACAAATGATTCAACTGGATGTTAAGCAGCACACAGACCACAAAACCATTTGTATATAAATTGTCATATCCAATATATATATAAATGAAAAAATGCTGAAAAAGGTTTTGGTAGCTGAAATAAAGCTTCAATAAAATAAAAATACAATATTATTTGAAAAACTTAAAAAAAAAAAAGAAGAAAGCAACTAGCTGAAATAAGTACTACAATTACTAAAAATAAATTAAAGCAATATCAAATATTTGGTAAAAAAAAAAAGATAGAAGTACATAAAAAACAACTTAAGATAAAATTAAAATGAAAGATGACATAAAATACACAAAAAGCTATTTCAAAATAAAAACTATAAAAGTATATGAACAATACTAAAATAGCGTTGTTTATTGGTGACAGACCACTATAATTCCCAATGATTGAAGCCACACTCACTTAAACAATCAACTGATTGAAGCCATGCCCACTTAAACCAAGCCACTGACTGAAGCTACGCCCACTTAAGCCAACCCACAGTTTGAAGCCACACCCACTTAAAAACAACACACTGATTAAAGCCTCACCCACTTAAGCAAACCACAGTTTGAAGCCACACCCACTTAAACCAAGCCACTGACTAAAGCCACGCCCACTTAAGCACACAACAGTTTGAAGCCACACCCACTTAAACCAACCTCCAGCAATGAGCGTTCGGTACTGACCCACTGAATCAGGGGAACTAACCTCAATGATTAGCTGTAGACTTTTTTTTTACACACTCTATACAGAAATCACACAGCACCAGTGATCCATACAGATCAAGTGTTCTGGTATGATTATGTAAGCCCCACCACCGTAAGCCAACCCACAGTTTGAAGCCACGCCCACTTAAGCAAACACACAGTTCGAAGCCACACCCACTTAAACAAACCTACTTATCACAGCCACGCCCACATAAACCAACCCACAGACTGAAACCACACTTTGACAGCCTCCTCATTCACTTTCCTTGAATTTTTGCTACTAATTGAAACTCCTAGTAAGTCTGTGAGCAGAAATTGTAGGCCGTAATGAAGTGAGACCGTACATTAGTACCTGCAGACATTGATTTGGACCTCATTAGTTCTGATAGCGTGACCTCTGAGCCCAAACGGGTCATCATGACACACAGGGGAATGAAGACTTATTGTGCCTCCAAGTAAAGGTGAAGAGTTATCATTCTTCTCTCCATATTCCCTCCTCCCGTTTCAGACATGATTGAAAGATGCTGATGGCTAAATCAGGATAAATGATATCTGATGGAGGGTGTTGACTTGCTGTTGCCTGGAAACAGCTTGCTTTCCATTCAGCCTATAACCATTCGCTCTTTCCTCATTTTTAAAATCCTCGTCTTGCTGCTCCAGTGATCCGCAGAGCTCCGCTGTAAATCAGAGAAATAAAACTTGCCAGCAAGTATTGACTCGTCTTCTCTCTCTATCTGATGTCCTCTTTAACCTCTGTGCACACCTCCCTCCAAAACAGGTCTTAAATTCCCACGCAACGTCAATATCTGTGATATCATCTGGTAATGAGTTACTCTCCTGAGATCACTGGGAAATTCACAGGATCTGTGTTTTCAGTATGGTTGAAAACGGTGATTGTTGAGCGTCTGGGAAGCTTATAAATCTATAGTGACAGAGCACAAGAAATGATATTTTATCAGTTTACAGTTGGAATCGAATGCAATAAAAGAAAAAGACAAAATAATGCAAAAGCACTCAATTGTGTCACATCCACTGGTTGCATGCAACAACAAACTAGATTTAGTCGAAGTCATTATTATTTTTGTTTTGTATTTTTGACTAATTCTTCTTCTCAAAAGTACTAAAAGAATAATATAATGGTTAAGGCACCAGAATCAAGTAGGAAGCAGTACAAAAAAGGGAATGCAGGAGTCTGGGAACCGTATATGGAAAGATTACACATTCCTCAAGGAGGGGACAAGGAAGCAAAAAATTCAGAAACAGAGTTTCTTTTTGTAATAATTATACTGGACATAATAGTAACCACGGGGCTGAAAAATAAGCTTACATAATAGTATTTTAAACAGTGTAAGTATAGGCGTTAAGAGTAAAACAAATTAGTTTTACAAATAAAAACTAAAGTAACCAAAAGGCTTGGCTGGTAAAGTGAAGGTAGGATGCATAGAATGTTAAACCTATCAGGGAAAAAAATAAAAAAAAGAATAAAAAGAGAATAAGGAAGAAATACAAATGTGTGAATGGGGTATTAGACAAAAGTCAGAGGAGAAAGGGGATAGCAAAGTTACAAATACAAAGCATAGAAGTGGGACTTATGGTTGCTAAAAATTATACTTATGTAATTATTATAATTTATATTATTTATAATATAATAATTAAATTAAATTAAATTAAATTAAACAATTGATTTTCTTAAAGGAAATGAAGACTCATCTTTAATCTTCATCTCCTTCCAGGAAGCTCTCAACAGGCTGGAGCTCATTTGTGATTCATGTTCTGTAAACCTGTGAACCAACATGCTGCGGATGACTGAAGATTTCACCCTGAAATCATTATCTCCCCTTCAGCAATAAAAAATGCTGAATGGTACAAAATACAGGCTGCATCTCTAATAACATTAGCGACGGGTCACATGACTCTGTTTATGATTACAGGACAGAGGAAAGGTCATGAGTACAAACGTGAGCATCCACTGGAAGCTTCAGGAAGGAGGATAACTTCCACACATCGTCCAGCAGATTTAAAGATGTGATCACATGCATATGCAACAGATGCACATGCAAAAACCGTTTGCATCAACTTTAGTAGGTTCATTACAATTTCTCATACATAATCACAGCAGAACACTTGATCTGTATGGATCACTGGTGCTGTGGGATTTCCGTATAGAGTGTATAAATAAGTCTGATTCAGCGGGTCAGTACCAAACGCTCATTGCTGGAAGACTATCATTTATTGAATGCATCAATATCCATTATCCTAAAACAGAAAAACAAATCAGCGGATGCTTTAAGAGTCAGAGATCAACCCTGACATCTCTCTGGAACAACAATAAATATTCAGACGCAGGATCTCACCAAGTGCCAAAATGTCTTTGCCAGTCAGCCAGAAACTTTCTTAGAAACTGCAATATTACATGGAACTGTTAATAAGCTAATCTGTAACGAAAGTAAAGTAAATATCTAAATGTCTACTAAAGAAATTCTGTCATGATGTGCAATGGAAACTGTAGGATGCCTAAAGTTTTTTTACCCTTCGAAAGTTAGTTTTTCCAGAGCGTATATGTGCAATATTCCTCACATTAAGCCAACAAAACAAAAACATGAGGAAGAAAATCAAGTGTTCTCACATGTCAGGTGCATTTTTACAGAAAGTGCAATTACGACCTCATCTTATGATGCAATGACATTAAGACGTGAACAACAGCTAAAGGATCTCATCTAAATGATCTCATGGTTATGAGTGCTGAAAATACATTTTCAATGAAAGAATAATGCAAAAAGAATGCATTTTTACGGCCAGTAATTTATCTGAATTCACCCACAGTTGGCAGCAGTGGCGAAAAAGTAAATTCTCGCCCCTGCTTTAGTCTGTTTAAAGTGTGCAAAGCAGGGTGAAGTTATATTGTTTGTATGCAATATGAAATTACAATGTCAAGTTAGAGCTACTTTATGCATTACAATCATCTAAACCTGAGCAGACAGCGTTTAGAGGCTCTGCTGATACATGAGGGGAATAACAGTCAAAGCTGATACACTTTAAGGCTACTTACAACAGCCAAAGAGATCCATTTTTATTTTCTGCTCAAATCTGTCCTTTTTGTGAGGTCACATGACCTGTAAAATGCAGCCCATATCAAACTGTGGTCTGAACATGAGAGGTAAATAAATAATCAAAAGTTTGGATTCTGTAAAATTTTTTTTTTTTTTTAGAAATGAAAGCAAAGATCCATTAAATATATAAAAATTGACAGTAAAGACGTTCATAATGTTACAAAATATTTCTGTATCAAATAAATGCTGCTCTTTTGAACTTTCTCTTCATCAAAAGATCTTGAAAAATAAAATGTATCTCAGTTTACACAAAAATATTCGGCAGCACAACTGTTTTCAACATTGATAATAATCAGAAATGTTTCTTGAGCAGCAAATCAGTATATTAGAATGATTTCTGAAGATCATGTGACACTGAAGACTGGAGTAATGATGCTGAAAATACAGCTTTGATCACAGGAATAAATTACATTTTAACAGATATTCACATAGAAAACAGCTGTTTTAAATTTTAATAATATTTTACAGTTTTTAAAGTATTTTTGATCAAATAAATGCAGCCTCAGTGAGACTTCTTTCAAAAAATGTAAAAAAAATCGTACTAACCCCAAACATTGAATGGTAGTGTACCTGCACACAATTATGACAAAGCCTGCAGCGTTTCATACATGATTTTCTCGTCTCTTACACAGCAATGCAATAGTTCACTAAAGATAGAAAGATCACCTGATAGAAATGAGAATGAGAGCGACAGAAAGAGGACATAAACTCCAGATGCAATTATGAGGGCAAAGGCCCTCAGAGCAGGGGTCCAAATCAATTACAGCTCCAAACAGCCAACAGAGAGAAAGAGAGAGTGTGTGCTGAGGCTGAGAGGTTTTCATTGGGAGCCTGAGCATTTCTAGTAAACAGTGTGATTTATAAAGCCATCATGTGCATGTATGACCGTAAGTCATCGACAGACACATCGACACAAAACAAGGCTTTCATAAATTCCTGCTGAAGCACAATCAGCCTCAGTCGTGAAATACGCCAAGCCTCGTCTTTTAACAACAGCAGGACGTTAAATAAGCGAACGCAGGGTGTATGTGTGCCATCGGCTGCTTTCTGTTCAATGACTGACTCCCAATCTCTATTAAAAAGCAAATGAAACATCAGAAACTCACGTCATGGCCTGGTAGATGGACTCCACACCGAAGCGCATGGCAAACTCATCCACGATCTCCTGCGACACGTCGTCGAAGTAAACCTTCCAGGCATCGTCACCTTTGACCCCCGGGATCTTCACGACTCCGTTGTTCTTCAACTCCGTCAGGTAGTGGAAGAGATTCTGCACAGAAATCAACAGAAGTGGGAAGCCGTTTAGGGGCCAGGAAGCGTGCAGGGCATTTCGAGTGCATGAACTGTAACAGCACTGATATGGAATGGATGTCGAGGAACATCAACAGCACAGCCAGCTTGGAAAGGTCAACATTTCGGGGCGCCAACCTACTGTCATCACACCGACAAAAATGCCACAACACTACGCAGCCGACGGTGGTACAGAACCAGCGAGACGTGGGCCAGACTAACACAAACCCTTCCAGCCACACATGATCGATTTCACACGTCAGTGGATCCTGAAACACAATTCATAATGCAACACAAATATGTGCTGAGTTTTGGCAGATCTTTAACTTTCCGATATGGTGGCCGTATTGACGTTTCACAGAAATGAACTATTGTTGCTAATGTGGCACCAAGATCCAGTAATATAATATATATGCAATGACATGGAACTATATGTGTAAATAGCACTTTCATTAAATATAAAATAAATTTTATTAAATATAATATAATATAATATAACAATTGATAACAATTAATGCAATATGATGTATGTCATGGCATGACTAAATCTAAATATCACTTTCATTAAATAAAAATACATTTTACTAATCTAATAAAATAGATGCATTAAGCATTGACACTATGTATGACATGACTATATTAATTATCCCCTTTTCATAAGAATTACAATATTATTTTATTAATAACTCTATAACAATTCATAACAATTAATGCAATAATATGATATACGTAACAGCATGACTAAACCTAAATTTCACTTTTATTAAATATAAAAATGAGGCATTTTGAGGCACTTAAATTAGACAAAATATCTAAACTCAGAGTCCAATTATTTTCGCTTTTTTTATATTTCATTTTTAATTTTTTATTACATTTGGTCTTGTTTTACAGTAAAAAATATTTTAACATTCTTAAAATTAAATAAATGTACAGAAATATTTATTTTACATTTCAATTTTATTTTATTTTTTAAATTTTTTTCTGACCCAGTGGTTGTTGTTGCAATCAAAAATCTAACAATATTTAGTGAGACTTGTTGATATTTGTATATTTAAAGCAAGACAAAATTCTGATTAAGAATGCGGTGTCTGCAGTGTATTTGAGCTGCTGATGTCAGACGTACCTCGTGTAAACATGTGTACTGCCCATGAGGAGGAGCCACCTTCTCTTCTCCCTTCATCTCAACGCTGATCTTCAGCCTGATGGCCCCCGAAACCATCGACTTATCCGTCCGCTTCTCTGCAGGGAGAATGAACATGAGCATGTGAACAGACGATAGAGAAGACAAGAAGAAATGGAAATAAAATGAATGAAAGATACTGAGGAGCGCTGGAGCTGTAGGATGTTCCTCCTCTCTGACCCTGCCAATAACACATGTAATGTACCGAATCACATCAGCTTACAGCCATGTTCCATTACAGATCTGACCCGGGATCAGACAGCTGGACAATGTCAAAATGTCTCATTTCAGCCATGAGCACAGAAACCTAGAAACAGGAGCTAAATTTACCACCATTAACCAAAAGGTTTAACCATTATACTTCTATAATGTGAGATTTTTTCTTTGGAATAGCATGCATGATGAATCGTGGTTCTGAAATGTGCATTAAGAAAGTAAACAGTCCGATTTCTCGTTGACTTTAAATCTCATGAGACATTCGGCAGCTGCTATTAAACCAGTATGTGATATAAAATGGCTCTTTGCAGATAAGACTCCCCACATCTTGTTTTATAGATGTCTTAATTGCTGTAATTGATGTCTGGTCTGTGGCCGCAGTGGATCTTTCCCACTTCTCATAGTCGTGGACAGATGGAGGAGGAGTGTGCCGATATCAGCGCTTCACTTTGGCCCAAGTGACGGCTCTAAAACCACACGCTTCTGCTCCAAGCCAAGCAAAACAATCCAACGCATAAAGCATCAACAAAAGCAGAAAGCATTCTCTGTGGAACAAAACCAAAGAGTAACTCTTTAACTTTCTTTGAACAGTATTAAAAAATATTTCACTCGAAGTGAAGCTAGAAGACATGAAATACAGAACAAGATGAACTTCTTTTATGGTGCTTCTTTGTATTTTGTTGGAGGCTCTACAGGTGAATTTCACAAAGTAATACAAAGAGAGTCTCATTTCACCCCCAAATCAAAAGATTATATTACACTGAATCCTATTATGAGACATCTTTGCACTAAGAATTTTTTTTTTATATTTAAAGGGGTCATATGATGCGATTTCAAGTTTTCCTTTCTCTTTGGAGTGTTACAAGCTGATTGTGCATAGATAAGATCCCTGAAGTTACAAAGACTAAAATCTCAAAACCAAAGAAATATTCTTTATAAAAGTTAAAGAGTCAGCCACACCTACCTAAAACGGCTGTTCTAACACGCCCCCACATATCTACCTCACTATGTGGAAATATTTGCATAATGCACCCAAATGTGCACACAAAGAAAGAAGGCATGGTTTCAGTAACCGCAGTTAGTGTTGAAGCAGACATATGTCAGGGAGACGCTGTGTGTTTATAGGCGAAAGCAAAATCACTTTATTTGGCCTTCCGAAAGTAGATGCATTAGGAATCTTTAAGATGACTTACACAGAAACAGCAATGGATTTTATGGACGACAGTTTCGTGAACTTAGGAGAGGAGGTCATTCTGACTTTGCTATGACAATATGGCACTTCTGAATCAGCTACTGTTTTGTTATTAGCTTTACTATTTGCTATTCACTGTTCAAACACATGGGTGGTGTGTGGGTGTGTGTGTGTGTGTGTGTTGTGTGTGTGTGTGTGTGGGTGGGTGTGTGGGGTGTGTGTGTGTGAGAGAGAGAGAAAGAAAAGAGAGAGGGTCAGATCACAGTGGAGTCAGCTGTCTTATCCGTGGGTTGTGTACTGCAAACACATACCAGCTTCATCACTGTGTCGGTCACGCGACTGTTCCCCTTTCAGGCTTGAACTGATGGTAAAACTAATGACATTATTTACTGTCTTTACATTTATTTTGAAAGCTGAAGCTGCGATTACGGTAAGGGGCGTTACATTTCCGATGAGTGCTTGCGGTGTTCGGCTAATCACAATGCACTGGGTCAGCTGGCCAATCAGAGCAGACTGCACTTGTCGGAAAGAGGAACTTTGTAGAAAACGAAGCATTTGAGAGAGCCGGGGCATAGAGGACCTACAATAATGTACAGTATTTTGAAAAATAATGTGTTTTTTGAACATTAAAGCATGTCAACATATTATGTTACAACAAAATACACAAAATATTGATCTTTAAAAAAGCATCATATGACCCCCTTTAAGCACATTTCCTGCCTAAATTAATTTAATTAATTTAATTGTAATTAACATTAATTTAATGTGAAAAAAACAATTCTCATTGGTTATACATGTATATACATAAAAAATAAACAATTGATTTATTTTTTTTAAAATTGATTTAAAGGTTTAAAAGTGAACTGGGACTATTATACTATTATTTATAATGTCATTAGTTTATTATTACTATAACGTTAATGCACATCAGCAACCAGGAACACCAATAATCTCAGAGACCTTGGTCCACGCATAATTTTTTTTTTTATGTCCCTGTATGCAAACAGGGACACGTCTTAGATTATTGGGAAACCCGCCACAGCAGTAATCAACCTCTGCTCCGTTTTGCTTGGGAACTAATGTGGTCGGAACCAGAGTTTACAGGGCTGCATTCTCTGGAATCCTCTCAAGCGGTGGACTTCTACGTTCCGATTGGTTGCAGCCAAACCGCGTCATAGTTCATTACCATAAAGTTGACCTGATTTCAACTCTCCTCGACGCCCTCACTGTCCAAGACGCACCGCGCCTCTGCTCGACGCCGGCTCACATTGAAAATGAATGACTTCCGGCCACTTTGACGCTCTCGACGGCGGCGGTGTGAATGCTCGGTAACGGAAAAAGAAAGTCACACAGGTTTGGAATGACATGTGGGTGAGTAAATGATGACAATTTGGGTTTTTTTGAGTGAACAATTCCTTTCAATTTTGTTGAGGTTTTTGAAGAATGAGGCTCATAACATACCAAGATTATACCAGACGTCCATCTCCCCGCTCAGCATCCGCACCTCGATGATGGTCTGACCCAGGAAATCATCAGATTCCTTCTTAAAATGTTGCTTCACTCTGGACTTTATGTCGTCGTCTTCATCCCACACACGGACCTTTATACGGTCTGTTAGCAGATGACACTCACGTGACAGTACAAGAGAGAGAGGGAGAGAGAGAGGAGAGAGAGAGAGAAGAGAGAGAGAGAGCAGCGTTACACAAAGATGTTTGTCCTACAATTCCCTATACAATGTAAAAAATTAGATGATCAATAATTCATGGCACCACATGTTTTTCCATTACTTTAACTAAACAAAATAATTTAAGCAATTTCAAGTAAGAATATAGAGCTACACTATCAGTATTTTGACTTGTTTTCCTGTACAAATATCTAAACATTTCTGAAATCAAGATAAATTTACTGGACATGCAAAATGACTTCAGATTTCAAGTCTTGAATGCATTTTCTTGAATAAATTAAATAAGTGATTTTTTTGGCCTGAAAACCAAAGGACAAAGATACTGAGAAACAAAACTCATTTTTGGCATTGTAAAAAATAAGATGAGAGTTTTCTATATTACATTTATTATTATTTATTATTTCTATTTTGGAGTAAAATATGAAGAATGATATGTATATTATTATGTTTTCTCCACATTACAGTAACAAGAACAGAGTGGGTGTGAATAATTGTAATTAAAATGTCAGAATATAAAATATAAAATTTAAAGATCCTAAAATAGGCTACATTTCCTATATGCATTATTATTTATTTATTTTGACTTTTCATTTTGGGAAAGTCTTACTGGACCGAACAGAACAGCACGAATGATATAATAAGACAAAAATATTAAGGAAGGAAAGAAAATTATATTTGCCGGTACAAAATGAAGAGGGACAGAGTTTAGTAATTTAATGAGAAAAGTTTAATTTCCGACTTTTGATGGCATACTGCACATTTAATATCTCAGGAAATCTGAGCACAGATTGAGACAATGTTCTCAGAAACTGAGAACCAGGAGATTTAAAAAATCTTCATTAGCTTTCATTGCTTTCTAGGACAACTATTTCATATACTAAACTGATTTCATTTGTGTTTTTTTCTTTCTCATGATAAAACACTACTGACTGTATAAGATCAAGGGAAGTTTGATTGTGATGTCAACGGAAGTTTTGTCCCTAACGTATAGCAAGAAATTACACACACACACCACACACCACACCCCACACACACGCACACACACCCGGAGTGAGAGCACAAGAGTGGCGATCTTGCTTGCCGAACTGCTTTTAAAGGTCATATGCTCCACTGAATCTCCAAACAGGGCACTTAGCCTCCTGTGGTCCATGTCTGCGTCTGTCTCTCCGGTGGAGGAGTGAATAGAGAGAGAGAGACGGGCTCACAGACAGACGTTACGCCTGCAGACAGTCACTCACAGATGCAGAAACACACACAGCCTCACAGCGCAGCCCTGACACACATCACATCAAATCACACTGACTGACACCGTCCTAAGGAGGAAATATGAATATCATCATATTACAGGAACGGTTTGAGTGAAAAATTATCACAGTGAACACCGGATAAACCTGGACAACAGCGCTTTATATGGAAAGATCAGGTCTGACACGAACTTTAAAAAAGTTTGGGGTCACCATGATTTTTTTTTTAAAGAAAATTAATACATTTAATCAGCAAGGATGCATTAAATTGATCAAAAGTAGATTTTATTATGTAGATTTCTGTAGATGGCTGCTTTGTAGATTATAAACATCGATAGCAATCAGAAATGTGTCTTGAGCAGCAAATCAGCATATTAGAATGATTTCTGAAGGATCATGTGACACTGAAGACTGGAGTAATGATGCTGAAAATTCAGCTTTACATCACAGGAATTAATTTTATTTTATTATATATTCACATAGAAAATGGTTATTTTAAATTGTAATAATATTTCACAATTTTACTGTTTTTACTGTATTTTTAAACAAATAAATGCAGTCTTGGTGAGCAGAGGAAACTTCTTTCTAAAACATTAAAAATCAGACTCCAAACATTTGAACATGCAGTGAAATATAAATGGTTCAAGGAATGAGTAAAAGTAAAAACATTTAATATGGTTTTCGTTTTTTCCTCTTTTCTCTGTCTCTTTTTTTTTTTTGGCTTTTGAAATTGACTGATGGAGCCAAAATGCCAAAATGTTGCATATATTTTCTCAATGTCTTGACTAGTAAGGCAGAAGTTCAGCTGAAAATAATATCCTGAGGCCTTAAAATGGCTGATTTATAGTTCTTATATTTGTTAAAAATATATATATTTGTTTATGTACTCACACTTGAGCCCAAGTGTTCCATTTTCAGCAGTTGTCATATTTAAACCATTCTGTTTTAGGTCAAAAGACCGAATTGCTGTGGAATAGACGTCTCTTCACAAAAACGACTAAACACAATTAGACTCAAACGGATTCAATCTGTGCATATAAAAGTTGAGTAATATATTCAGTGAAGTGACATTTTAAGTATTAAAAAAGCCTTGGAAATGTACAAATCCTCAAATATAGCAATGCTGCACAGTTTGCATTAACCATCTGCAACTAAATCGGAAACGTATTATTTTTTAAATGAGAGAAATTAGTCCAGTTTCTGCATTTCTTTGAAGTTTGCTTGAAAGCACTAGAAAGTTTTAGTTTAAAGCTAATCCAGAAAGTGTGTAATATGCTAATGAGACAAGCCACACAATGCTACTTTTGAGTGGACGAGCCACTAATAAGAACTGAATCCACGCCACAGATCGACTCCCATCTGCCGACACACCGTACACTAAAAAGTGAGGTGAGATGAGAAAATACACCAAAACAAACAAAAGGTTTCTCTCAAGATCGGAGAGATTTATAGCAGCTCTTCATCAGATGTTATAAAAACACCTACTGTGAAGATCGTTTGATGGGTTTAACCTGCTAGTATGACAGACTATCTACCTGAGAAAACAAATTAAAAGGGCTTCCACTATCTCTCTAATGCTTTTCTCTCTTTGAAAAAGTTTAAACAGGTGAGAGGAACTAAGAGCTCATCTCATAATATGCATTTCCCCATAATCCTGCATAAATTCTCTCCTGAAGCCCTGGAGTCTCTCATCACCCTGTAGACTCAGATATTTATCATGAGCTTTAGATGAAGAAATGCACAGACTGAAAGCCACAGAGCCATTTCCCACACACGCTCTCATTCACATACTGAAACTGCAATGTTGCATTGGCCGAATAAATATAAATATAAAAATAAAATATATTATTATTTAATTGTAGTTTATATGTATGTATGTATATATATTATAGATATATATGAAGAGTTTGGTTACAAAACGCGATGAACACATTTTTTGTTTTTTTAAATTGACTTTCCGCCAAAATCTTAATTTTACGCAAAATGCGATATCCACGGAGTTGTTCTGTCGTGTTTTCTCCCTTTCTTTACAAACCGTGACAAACGCCAGTCTCCCTTCTCTGCAGAATGTGATATATCCACTCAACCAATCACAGCGCACCATTCCACGCACTGTAAACGGTAACAACCAATCACAGCGCACCATTCCACGCACTGTAAACAGTAACAACCAATCACAGCGCACCACTCCACGCACTCTAGACAGTAATGGCGGCGCTTTGAATACACCCGGCATCCTAGTTTTCCTCATCTATTTTGTACTTTGTGATCAACAAACAAACTTAGGGCTGCACGATAAATCGCATGTGATTGTCATGCGCATCTCGTCAGTAAAGCCGGTTCTATGATTAATAGTAAATCTCCATCACATGCTTTCAGATGGAGCGGCATTTAATACACAGAGCCGTAGATCACTGCTATATCGCGTTCATAATCGCAGATGAACGCGATATTGCGTAGCTTGTCTGTGTAAGTGTTTTTATTTATGCCATTAATGTTTTTGTTAATACAGCGTATAGCACTAGTCAACTAAATGAATGTAACATGGCAAAGATGAATGCACTTTTGGAAGTTGAATGTAAGGGAAATGTCATTTTGGAATTTCTGTGGTTTAATGTGATATTGTTATTCATGTATGTTCATGATGAAATTTTCTTTTATTGTTGTAATTAATTTATAGCATTAACAAGATGACCCGCTGAATTAATTTTGGGAGCGATGACTGATTGAATGTATTTTTAGTCCAGTGTCTGTATATAAGATTAGTATTGACCAAGTTCAGAGGCTGTCATATGTGGATCAACTTACTATGTGCTGTATTTTCAAACAGTTTCCTATAAAAAAACTTTTATATTGATTCAATGGATTTATTGCATTTTGGGAAAAACATTATACAATTATATAGAATTTTTAATGTTATTATAACCTAAAAATGCTATGTGAAAGTTTGAAACAGGGAATAAGGTTCCCTTTCAAGGGAACTTCGAATTGTGTCCTCTAGGGGTTGCTATGGGGAACTCCTCGTCGTGACCGTGTCTGAAGCATACATTGAAAAAACACCAACTCGTTGGCCGGCGACAGCCATAATGTCACTACCGGTGCGACTATAGTATAAATAGGTGCCGGGAGCACACATCATCTTTTCTTCGTCTTCATGACGTTTGTTTGAAGATGCATTTCTGTGGTAAGAGTGATCAGGAGTCTGGCCATAACAGGTAAGTATTTGGGGTATGTAGCATAGGCCTTTGGCCGTAGGGAATAACGCCACTGACAGCCTTCTAACGTTCCAGGGGCAACTCCCATAGCAATATGATAGAGTTGGTACTTAGTGCCCGCCATGGTTCTGGCATGTACTCCCCTCAGCATGGTGGAGTGGGTATACCATTCCCCATAGCGACCCCTAGAGGAAGCAGTTCGAAGTTCCACGAAAGGGAAGTTCAGGTTACTTATGTAACCAGGTCCTGCAGTAGGGAAGGAGACACTGCATCCTCTGGGTTTCTTGCCATGCTGCGGACGCAAGTTTCAGATGAAGAAGAGAATGATGTGTGCTACCGGCGCCTGTTTATACTATAGTCGCAACGGTAGTGACGTCATGGCTGTCGCCGGCAAACGTGTTGTTGGTGTTTTTTCAATGTAGCTTCAGACACGGTCACGATGAGGCGTTCCCCATAGCGACCCTAGAGGACACAGTTCTCTCCATACTCAGGGAACCATGGTTCATAAGTAACAGGAGACGTTTTTTATCTTGCCACTTCTTGTAAGAAAAAAAACACATTTTACTCAAATTATCAAAAGGGATTTATAGCGTTGGAACAAAACTCTTCATATATGATATATATAATATATATATATATATAATATATAAACAATAATTATAGATATATAATTGTTATTTTTCTGATAATTTATTTAAATATATAATTTACAAAAAAAAAATAAAATAATTATCTTATAGGAAAATGTAAAGGAATTTCACAATGTATGCCATTTATTAGATGACATATTAAAGCTAAGTTACCTAGCCAAAAGTGTAACTTTTTTCAGGTAAAAAAAATAAAATACATTTTTTACTTTATTTTGGCCAGATTCCTCAGAAAAGTGTAAACACTGTGACTCTTTCCAAAGATTGCTCTTTTTCATTGAGCATCCCAACAGGCGGATCCTGCATCACTGAATCAACCAATGGCATGGGTTTGGGGCGGAACTATGCATTTGCTTGACCAATAGCAGAAGGAGGGCGTGTTCTAACAGTTATAAGACACCTGAGGCTGTTGTCTGGGAATCAGTCACAGCTGAAGGGGTTGCAGGCCCTTCGCTGCTTCTTGTGTCTAACAGCGGCCTTTAGGTGCAACTGTATTCACAATACAGCCCGGCCTCTTACATTACTGCTCAAGTAAGTCACAGACAGGATGTAATTACCTGTCACATTTCTCATTTCTCATACCAGCGCAAGGTCAACCACACACACACTGTACAACAGCAAGACAGACGGATCTCTTCTTTAATATTTACTGTAGATCTGTGTGTGTGTGTGTGTGTCTTTCTCTAAATCGCTATTGCTCAGTTTCAGGTCTATATTCTTCAGCCCCAGGTTTTTCTCTCATATCCTTCCTCCTTCCTAAACAATGGGTGTATATTATATATATTATGTATTATGATTTTATTATAGAGTGAGATCATAGAATGATTGCATTTATAATAAAACTAAATAAATAAATAAATATGCCAATGTATGCCTTTTTAAAGATATATATATATATATATATATATATATATATGAATATATATATATATATATAGATATGTATATTACCACCACATGTATTTCATTTATTTCGTGTATAATTATTACAAAATAAACCATAATATACTCATTGATATTTCATTTTTTGCAATTATATTAATGACTAATTCCATGCATCATCATTATAATTAATAATTATAAATAAATTAAAAATATACTGTATAATTATATAATTAACATTTCACATTCTATGCCAATCTAGCTTGTTATAAAGCTAAGTTATCAAACAAAAGCACTGAGTGGTTCACTTTGCACTAATGGACCAATATTGCTTTTTACCAGTATAAATTGGAATCTTGGACGTATAGATTGTCTTAGGGATACCATAAGCAAACCTTAGTGTGTCCTCTTTCTTTTTAAATAAATAAATATATATTCTTATTTTTTTATTTAGCAACTTAATACTAAAGTAGTGGTGCTTTCAATCTAGTTATGTATTTGTTCATACCGTTAAGGCTAATTATGAGCAGCAGTAATACTCTCTTGTCTTGTCTTAGTGAGCATCATGCTGATTCTGTGTTGTTGGGTGGGATCCATTAGGGGTCATTTCACCCAAACCGCTCTTATGTAGAGTATGACAGTGTTAATGGGTGTTGATGGCTGCTGTGAGAGTGATGTGCTCTGAGTAATGCACGCTTTACTTCCTCCACTGATCTCATGCGCTTAAAGAGGAAGTCATGCACTGATTCTACAGGCTACATGAGCGGCCAGCGCAAGCGTAGTGAAATGTCGAAATCTGACAGTCCTGGGGAGCTTGAGGACGTGGCCTCTAAGCATTATGGGAAAAGTTTATGTCGATGCGTCTATAGGAAACCCTTGTAAAGGGTTTGGTCTGCCAACCCTGTGTTCACCCTTCCCTCCCCCACTGCTTTCTGCACCAATCATTAAAAATCCCACGGGAGCCACCAACCAAGTAGAAGATGAGAAGAAGAGATGAAAGACGAGCACTGAAGCAATTTAGAAAGCGAAAGTGGGAGAAATGGAAAGAGAAAAAGAGCAAGACAGAAAATAGTAGTATCAAACCCCCTTTTTTTTTTGCCAGCCACCACCAGCATTTTTGATCATTTTCCGTTTTTAAACTAAAATTTACTTTTAAATGCTTTTAAACAAAACAATTTTTGTAATTGAATTGATTTAGCTTCATGCAATCTTTTTTTATCAATACTTAAACGTGGGCAAGTTTCATTAAAAGCAACATTTTGAACAAAAAGCAAAGAAAAACACTTTATTGTTCTAGATTGGATTCAGATTGATTATAAAAACATAGATGGAGTAGATCGCTTCCATCAACACCTCCAAAGCTTGCACAGTCCTAAAGCACTTCCTGGCTCGACATGTCATTCGGTAACGTTAGGCAGTTTTGATTTATATGCTGTTTAATATTTGATGATCACGTTATTTTACACATGCATCAGCTTACATACGCGATCGCTTGTTTCTGCTTCTTCTTCGCCTGTGTTTTGATCGAGAGATTCTGTACTCTATAAGATTATGTAAGCCGGAAAAATCTGTCAAATGGCGGGGGAAAATGGTTAAAGTCAAAGGCATTTAATATTCACAAATATTTAAAAAATGACATTTATTAAATATATAAAATAAAATAAAAACTTTGAGTACCTTTTAAAAACCCCTTGGGACGTTTTACAAACTGCATACCATTGCTCTGGCAACTACCCAGAAGATTTTGTGTCACCTAAAACATAAACACAGAAAAAATAACATCTAGTCTACAATATGCCCTATACAGCCACTGTGTACAAACATATGCAAGTGTATGTGAGAGAGATCTGTGTGGCCTTTAGCATATAGAACAATCCATTAAAGATGAGAAACCCTCCTCCACAGGCAGACGCTGGCATTTCTCTCAGGATTAAGATCGCAAATTTGGATTGAAATAGAAAATGAAAGTGGGCGATGAGGATTAGGGGTCGTATAAGATGTGCTGTAGCTCTAATGACTGTCTCTAATAATCCAGCAATCCTCCCTCACAGCAACAACACATCTAAAGTTCAATACACCAGCAGATATCTGCCTATGGGATTCAGAGCTTTAATATTCAAGGCACCAGCGGGTTCTCTCATATGTAATACAGGCTGAAAGACTGGAGTTACTTTGTTTTACTTGGTTCATCGCATTTGTTCTGTTTGCTCACCACATGGTGTGAACGAAGGCTGGGCGGAACGACTGTACTAGTACTGATATATAACTGCTTCAGTTATTTACCCATGAAGTAATGCAAAAATACAGAGCAGGATGCAGCCCAAACTAATCAAAATGAAGAAGAGCCTGGTATTAAAGGGTGTAATGCAAAGCAGAATAGTTGTGTACAGTATTTGATTAAAAAATAGACACTGAATGTGGTATATAAACCATTACAGTGTTGTAAAACTACTTTTTGTGTGAAAAACAGAAAAATCAAAAAATCTAATCTATCCATTCATATATCTATCCATATATCCATCCGTCTAGCCAGCCGTCAATCCATATATCCATCCAACCATCCTTACATATATCCACCCATCTATCCATCCATCGAACTATTCATATATCCATCCATCCATCAATCATCATCCATCTATCTATCCATCCATACGTATATCCATTCATTCAACTATCTGTCTATCCATCCATCCATCAATCTATATATCCATCCATCCATATAGCCAATCTATATATCCTTACAACAATCCATACATCTATCCATCCATCCATCCATCAATCATCATCCATCTATCTATCCATCCATACGTATATCCATTTATCCAACTATCTATCTATCCATCATCCATGAATCCATATATCCATCCATCAATATAGCATCCGTCAATCCATATATCCATCCAACCATCTATACATCTATCCATTTATCCATCTAACCATCCATCCATATAGCAATTCATCAATCCATATATCCATCTATCCATTTATCCATATATCCATTCATCCATCCACCCACCCATCCATCCATATAGCCTTCCGTAAATCCATTTATCCATATATCCATCCAACCATCTATACATACCCATCTATCTATCCATTTATCCATATATCCATCCAACCATCCATACATATCCATCTATCTATCCATTTATCCATATATCCATCCATCCAACTACCCATATACCTGTCCATCTATTTATCCATCCATATATCCACCTATCCATCCAAATATCCATCCATCCATCCATCAATCCATCCATCCATATACCCATCCATCCATATACCCATCCATCCATCTAGCCATCCGTCAATCCATATAACCATCCAACTATCTATACATCAATCCATTATCCATATATCCATCTAACCATCCATCCATCCATATAGTCATCCGTCAATCCATATATCCATCCATCTATCTATTTATCTATATATCCATCTATCCATTCCTGGATGGATATATGAATAAATTCAAACTCAGGAATTGAATTGGAATATAAAAGGTTTTTGATCACACTGCTCTCCCTATGATCACACAACAAGCCGCAAACGACAGCAGTGTGACCTCAGCAAAACCTTAATGAAAAGAGCAACTAACAATCAGGAACAACCATCTGTCACCATAACCACACAAGAAATAAAGCTTCTGTCTGACTGTACAATTTTCCTACAGTCAAGAGTGCTGTAGATCTCAGGCTTCTGATTTATTGGCTTTCTACATCATCAGAAACATCAAATCCTAACAAAGGTTTATGAATGGAGTAGGACAGCGAGTCCACCCTCACTATAATGCAACACCTATTGCAGAAGCCTCAAGGATATACTATCAGGAATATGAAAAGAAATGGTCCCATGGGAGCATGACAAAGCCAACGGGAATACAAATGATTTCCATTACTCCTCATTTATGACTCGAAGAGCCTTTTCAAACAGACCAAAAAGCTCCTTTGAGTATCAACCAAAAAATATATATATTCATACTCATAATGGAGGGGCTCTACAGAAAATGTCAAATTAATGAAAGGCTACTTTGAATAATTCATATGCCATTTGAAAATTTGTTTGTGATTGAGTGGCAGAAATGTTGTGAAATGGAAACTGCGTCTCTGCCCTTTGAGTTCAACCTAATTTTAAAAAGCTTCACTGCATAAGAACGTCCAATAATCCCATAAAAAGGTTTTCATCCTCAGTCAGTGCTCATGCAGAGAGCGTAATATTGTAGAGCAGTGGATCTGGTGGGTCACACCCTAAAAATGAGCCTCGGGTCTGTTCTGATGGGTCACGGAAAGCAAGGGAAAAACAATGCTGAATGCCAATATAAAAATGCAAAAGATATAATCATGCATAATTAGAATAGCTAAATAAATAATAAATAAATACGCTTTACTAAAATAACGAAAACCACTGATCTAGAGCAACTTGGATCCCTTACCATCAGCACAATGTCAGATGCACACTGCAACAAAGAAGGTAAATAAACAGAAAACATATCTGCTTTCTGTGATACTCACAAGAAGAACTTCTCATCCCAGACCGGGTTGAGATTTCCAAAAACGGTCTTGGTCCTGCGTTTGGTCTTTCCCACTTGTACTGTGACGTAGGGGTCACTGGAGCCCGTCTTGTCTTTGGCTTGCAAACCTTGAGCACATACAACTACAGAAGAAAACACAGAAGAAAAAACAATGTTTCGTGAATTGTGCATCCATGCAGCAAACAAAACATTTGCATGGGAGATAAAATGCCGTTGTCTGAAGAATTGGACATTTAGACACTTGTTTTTGTACACAAAGCAATATAAAGAGTCTTGAGAAGGATGGATTATGGCTTCGATGCGATGAGGCCAGTGCTCTGACTGTAAGGGTCTGCGAGTTTGGAAACCCGCAGTGACCTGAAACCTGAAAACAAAGCAGTGCACAATGTGAAACTGCTGTCCATTGGTACCAATGACTGTTAGAACAATGAGAAATAAGTGAAGAAAAGATAAACTAACTACACTAAACAAGGCTTCTAAATGCATTATACTGATGTTGGCTATGCAGACAATCTATTAAACACATAGTGACACCTACTAATTAACTGACACTATTAAACACCTACTACTTTATTTCTTATGCTTGCAATGGAATTTCTCATTATTTGGATATTATTACACAAATAAGACATAAGTTCATATCTGAAGCAATAATACTGTACATACATTTTGAATGAATTACACCCTAGTTTGGTTGTGTTTTCTTGTATTAAGCACAAAGCACAGTAAATTCAGTTTTATTTAAGCTTAAGAAATAAATATCTTACATTTAATTCAAGAAATTTTATAGAAAATGTAGTAAATTAAATATAATAGATATCTCATGCAATTTTGCCTCACAAGTATGTTTATTGTGTTTTGAGGGTGTTTGGATATTTTAGTTTTATAAATCTGCAGCTTTCAGGCAAAATTTTGAAATATGAAGTAAAAATTCAAACATTTTATGTTGCAAAGCACAACAGAAACAGGGAGCCTCCTAAAATGCTGGTGCCCACAGGGTTATAATAGTTCATTAAAACTAAAAACTTACATAAATACATATTATGGTTACATTAAATAAAATAAACATTAACTGAAATGTAAAAAATACAATTTATTTTATTTCAGCTAGTTGCCAAGGAAACATTTCTCATTTGCAATTAGTTTAACTACTAGAATACCGTAGCTAAAACTGAACTACTAAAATAGCTAAAACTGAAATAAAAATTACTTAAACATATACACACACACACATTTAAAAAAATAAATTAATAAAAAAAAAAAAAAAAACGGCAAAAATATCAGGTAGCACAAAAACTAATTCAAAATATGAATAATTCGGAGAGCCAACGAGCCAGGGGGGTGCCGAGGATCCGGGGGGCCAGGGTGGAGCCAAGGGCTCTGGCAACCAAGGCGGAGGCGGAGATCCAGAGATCCGCGGCGGAGCCAGAGCGACTGAGGACCAAGGTGGAGCTGGTGGGAGGAAGGAGCCCAATAGAGCCAGTGGGATGGAGCAATGAGGTGCAGCCGGAGGAGCGGAGTCAGGAGGCGATGGTGGGTCAATGCCTGACCAAGGCGGAGCCGGAGGGATGATGGAGCCCGGTGGAGCTGGTGGATTGACGGGTGATGGTGGAGGTGAGGCAGCTAGGAGCCGAGGTGGAGCTGCTGGGACTACGGGCCGAGGCGGAGTCCGGGCCTAGGAGGCTGGAGGCAGAGGTGAGGGAGACTCCAACCACGGCGACACTGGAGGATGGCAGACACGTGGCGCTCGCACCGTAATGATGGTGGGCTGAGGGCGAGCAGAGGGGCTGCCAGACAACAGTAGTGGAGGAGGCAGGAGCAGGTGGGCGGGTGGGCATTTGTGTGTCTCTGGGCATTCAGGGCTTAACTCTGGATCGGAAGCCCCCTCTAGGCTGAACACGGGAACAGGATGGCGCTCAGGAAGAGCGGACACTTGAGGGTGCTTACGAGGAGCTGTAGCAGTGTATTTGGGGACTGGAGCCTCTCTCCACTTCGCTTTGGCACTTTCTCCGACCACCGCACCATACTCACTCACCCTCATCCGGCGGTGCAGGGTGTGGAGCTCCTCTCCACGGCTCACACCGTCCGCGGCTTTCTCCCCTCGTGGCGGTGCATTGTCGCCGGCTCTCTGCACCGGTCTGATCGATTGTGCTCTACGTCCGGGGTGTCCTCTGCTCAGGTAATCCCTCGGGCATTGGCGGCTGGCTTCGTAGCTCGCTGCGGAATTGGTGGCTCTCCATCATCGATGGCTCGGGCTGTAGGCTCCAGCAGCGGGGAGATTGTGGGGGCTGGGGCTCTGGGTCCGGAGTGGCACACTACCGCGATATCCCCCTCGGGGGAACACGACAAGATGTACCGTGGATTTGTGTCTCGCCAGTGTCGCACCCACAAATACGGGCAAAATTTGCTCAGAAGTACCTTCCTCATTGACGGGGCATTTTAAACTGCGTCATAGAATGTCCACAGATGCGTTGTAGCTGAGAGTTGTGGCGCGTCACACATAAATAGTCCGGTGTGGCCCTCGAGCGATCTCTCCCCCTGCTCCAGCAGGAGGAGGAGATATTCTGGACGAAGGAGGGGATACATGGAGGAACACTATGGAAACAAAACACTGAGGGAAAAAACGGAAACAAAAACTGAGGGTAGACACACGGAGGTTACTGTTTTTTGGTCGGTTCTTCTGTCACAATATGTGATGGCGAGGAATGATGGAGATGAGGAATAAACGAAAACAGGCTTTTAATCCATGGAACACTGGGTACATCAATACTGGGGAGAGCAGGAAACACATCAACGTAACGAGTAGAACCGACAGAGACAGACTGCACAGACAAGGACTTAAATACAGGGGGTGATTGGGGAAACACAGGTGTATGGGATGACTAATCAAACTAATAAACAAAACGAGGACAGGAACATGACCAAATAAGTGAACAGAAACAGGGGCAAA
This sequence comes from Sinocyclocheilus anophthalmus, assembly GCA_018155175.1. Taxonomy (NCBI): domain Eukaryota; kingdom Metazoa; phylum Chordata; class Actinopteri; order Cypriniformes; family Cyprinidae; genus Sinocyclocheilus; species Sinocyclocheilus anophthalmus. Next base: position 118,994 of record JADLZN010003794.1, read on the forward strand.
ACATGACACAGACAGTCCATGACCCTGACAGGTACAATCTATAAAATGATTTTTCAATGTGTAAATCAAACCCGACTATTGGAGTAGGGGGTTTTGGGGGGGGGGGCGGGGGGGGGGGGGTTTTAAAAGTTCACTGTTACTTGTATCAATTTCTAAGTGAAAATAGTTTCTACACTGATTTTTTTTTTCAGTGTAGGACCACAATCCATCCTTGAACATGAGTCGTGTCCAGTGTGTATGTGTTTGTACATACGGCACCCTTACTATCTAAAATGTCAATTCAAAACAGACGAATGTGCAATAATACAACATAAAAGCAGCGTGTAGCCTGACTGTGGCACTGAGCTCAGTCAATGGGGATGCCATCCTTCACAGAGCCAATAGTAGTTCACAGGAAGCTCTCGCCTCATTAATTATGAACGAGCAGGGTGCTAAATTATTCAGGGAACATATATCCTTGGGCTTGGAGACAGAAAGAGATTGGTGCAATGTCACCAGGCCGGTTGAAGAGGGTAATATAGTTTAGCTAGAATGAAAGAAGGATGGCGTCTCTGAGTGTTTGTGTGTGTTTCCAGAGGCTCGTTCACACATTCATGTCACGTCAGCATGTCTCACAGTGATGCTCATATTGTTTTTGGGCTCAAAGGCACAATAATCTAACTCTGTACAGCAAAAAAAAACTAAAAAACATCTTCTTAATGAGTATGTTTGTGCTTCTGAAGATCCTTTAAACATGATAAACATACTTGAGAAAGCAAAAATACTTTGGAAGTACTTTTTTAAAATATATATTTTGAACTAGGTTTATTTTTCTTACCCCATTGGCAAATTAAGCATAATCTATGGAAGCTTGTTTCTGTTTATCTCACAATTCTAAGGAAAAAAGTCAGAATTGCAAGATGTAAACTCAGAATTGAGAGATAAATTAACACAATTACCTTTAAAAAAAAAACAGATTTGCAAGATGTAAACTCACAATTAAGAGAAATTAAAACTTGCAATTCTCAGTTTATATTCTCAGAATTGTGAGATATAACATTCGAATATATTTGCAATTGCGAGAGAAAAAAAAGAATTGTGAAATATAAAGTTGTAATTGCCTATACATATTTTTTAATGCTGTGGCAGAAATTTTTTATTGATTTGAATTAAAAAAAGAAAAAAGATATTGGTCAATGGGTAAGAAAAATGAATATATTCAAGAAAAGAAGTTACATTTTTTAAATATAATAAAATAAATATAATTCAAGATAAGTCTTAATATTACATGAAATTTTGCTTCTCAAGGAAAATGTATTAAGCATGATATTCATTTTAAGAATGACTGGAAAACAAGACACAAATAAATACTAAGAAAATCTTTTTTTGCAGTGTACGGTCACCTGGTTGATAAATCAGTGCATTTTGCATCAGAATTCACAGAAGCCAGTGTTTATGAAACCCATGATAAATAAATCAGTGTCTGAATATTTTCCAAAATGGAAGTTCGTTTCGATCGTACGCCAGGATGAATTAAAGCAGAGAGCTGTTTTTCTCTCTGTGTTCTATTGACACTCTGGCAGCGTTGCAAGCTTGGCAATAATTCACAGCCTCTGTTGACCCTCAAAGTCAGGTGAAGGAGCATCACTGATACGGACACACACAGGAGCCAACTTTACCTGGCAGACAGCTGAACTAATACAGCGGCTTCTGGGAGACAAAATATGACTGAAACAAAGCAATGCGAGAACGTACATCTGCAGATGGACAGAAACTGTTCTTAATGACTCATAGAAAAGGCTGCGACGGCCTACGTTTCTGTCCACAGCAGATGGTTGCTGTCGTCTAATGGTCTGAGCTGTCAGAAAACAAGCAAAACTCTCGGCACATTTCCCAAACTAAACTGAGCAGCATTTCCTCGCTGTAGGGTCTGTTCCAGTCATAGACACACGGATGCACAGACAGACATTAAGAGTGAATCTCATGAAACTTGTCAAGAACACCAACAACTAAAAACAAAAATAATAATAATAAATAAACAAACAAATATTTAATATAAACTCAGTAGCAATGTTCCCCAATATAATTATATAATATGTAAAAATAATACTACTTTTATATAATTCATATTAAATAAATCATTAAAATAATTTGTGTTTAATTTTATTTTTTATTTTTTAATGATTTTTAATATGATTAGTATAAATTATTATTAATGTTTCAAAGTTTATACTGTATATATATATATAATATAATATATATTATATAATATATACATGAATATACTTTAATATAAATGAAATGAACGTTTTTAAGGACATGCTCAGACCTTTTCTTGCATATATTACATACATTTATTATGTGAATATAAAATATAATACAGAATGATATGAGAATTATTAATAAATTCATGATATATAATACAATACAAAATCAAAAATAAAACAGGGAAATTATTTCATATTGTTTTATTTTACAAATTTACATCCAAATACACAAATATCATATAGTAATTTTACAATAATAATAATTGTATAATTTATAATTGACAATAATGTATAGTAAACATAATTTTATAATGAGATTCACTCATTACTCACCTGTGATGGTGATTTTGGCAGACCACTTGGACGTCCCCTCCAGCACAGCCTGTTTGGCCGTCTTCAGGTGAGTGTTGAAATCTTCCTTCGAGAGCTGAAACATCTCCTGGATTACCTCGAACACCTCGGGCCGGTTCTTCTCCCTGATTTTCATGCGTTCCTTCATGGCCATGATGATGTTTTGGGTCTTGTCTTCAGCTCCATGTTTCGAGCTCTTCTCTACAGCACCTGTAGCGTGATTTACATGTGTTCTTACATTATCACTGCTGATATGAGCTGTGATTCCAACTTGCACACACATAGAAAATGCATCCTAAATTACAGTACATTGAAAATATATTGTGGATGGTGTATTATTTCTGCCGGATTTGGATTATTTCTGTGTAAATAAGCGTACCTACATTTTTGCAGAACTCCAAAAGGTTTCGTTTTCACACAAATGATCAATTAATAGACTTATTTTTGCATGGTTCCTTGTATAATACTATGTTATAACCTCTAAACGCTTTTGCCATAGTGCATGATTGGTAAACTATTACATTTTGATGTTTGCATAACTAGCTCCATATGTATGGCTTTTCTGGCGTAGTAAACTTGCTCAGTAGCACACCCGGTAGCATTGCACTGGCGATGTGGAGCTCTCGAGTCTCATAAAACATGATAAAAGAGTTCAAAGGCTTGTAGAAGCAAGCTAAAACGGCATGGTTGCTACAGCAAATGCATTTTTATCTCACATTTGCTTTTGTTAACGCTATTTGTTTTTAGGTTTAGTGTAAGTGCTGTGTTATTTTGCAATAGAGGAATAACTTTTTAGCACCACTCACCGAGCATTTAATTTCCGAACTGACGTGATACGTACAACAACCAACGTAAGAAAATGTTGCCAGATTCACATTCATCTGTTTCAGATAAAACTGGATGCACTTTTAATGCAACTTACTGGACATTTCACTTTGAAAGTGAAGAGTTGACGCATATAACGTTTTGGGGGCTAAATGTAAAAATTCATGTATTAATCTTTTTTTTTTTTATTGCCAATGTGTGAACAGCGTCAGCTTGTAATGAAACTTAAAAAACAAGATCTTCCCCGACTTTCTAGGTTGTCAAAATCAAAAGGATGTGACATTTACACGAGTTCCCGAGAGCCTCTCATATGAAATGAATGCTTACAGTGTTCAGGTTAATGCCGAAATGGTCATTCTGTACTGTAATGTCAATGTGTCATGCAAAGAAAAGGGATTTATTCAAACTATAGTCTCACATATGTGATCCTGGAGCACAAAAGCAGTGTTAAGTCGCTGGGGTATATTTGTAGCAATAGCCAAAAAAAACATTGTATGGGTCAAAATGATTGATTTTTTCTTTTATGCCAAAAATCATTAGTATATTAAGTAAAGATCATGTTCCATGAAGATATTTTGTAAATGTTCTACCGTAAATATATTAAAACTTAATTTTTGATTAGTAATATGCATTGCTAAAAACTTCATTTGGACAACTTTAAAGGCGATTTTCTCAATATTTAGATTTTTTTGCACCCTCAGATTCCAGATCTTCAAATAGTTGTATCTCGGCCAAATATTGTCCGATCCTAACAAACCATACATCAATGGAAAGCTTTTTTATTCAGCTAAGGGTCATAAGGGTCATAAAAATAGACCCTTATGTCTGGTTTTGTGGTCCAGGGTCACATATAGTCTATACTCTCAAATATTACTTCTAAGTGAGGAGCAAAAGAGAACTTAACCATATCGACTGCAGTTCCCTTAATGGCCACCGGTGTCGCTCTACATGGTCCCTTTAAGATCTAATAGCCACTTAGTCTAGTTGATTTTGAAGTGTATGTAGTATTGCACATCTCTAGATGACTTCGTGGAGTACAGATGACTCACTGCTGTTTGAAAAATGTATCTCTCGGCACTCTATTAAAATGAATCATTCATTCAGTGAAGCAACATAAATACCTTGCAAAAGCTTTATAAGAGTGTTCAAGAGGCGCTGCATGTAAGGAATAAAACAGCATGACTGAAAGAGACGGTGGTGGTCTTTCCTTTCACAAACCATACAAGCCAAACCAAATGCGTATTTAAACACACTAAATATGATGGGTTTGATGGCTCGTTTAATAAATCTCTCTCTGTACAGGCCCATTTGTGTCTTTGGCAGATGGCCACGTCTGTGAGGTTTACTAGGGAACTCCTTCACATATATCTCAGCCACAGCCTGACATTAGCGCTCGTCTGAGAGCACTGCCCTGCACACTTGAGTCTTACCGTCGCGAAAATGGTTATTCTCTTAGTGCAGAACTTGTTTAAATGGCAGAACAGAGAAACAATAAAACAAACAGCTGCCGAAAGCAAACCGTCAGAGCTGAGAGCTGCCATGCGATGTGACGGACAGACAAAGGCATTTCAAAACGATGAACACTGCTTATGGGCTTGCAGCGTGATAAAGCAGACTTACATTTTCTGAAGAAAAATGAGTGTTCGCCCATGCAAAACTCACTGTTACAATGCGAAAGCGTAGCTGTGGAGTGTTTTTCAGTCTCTGCAGCTTTTCACAATTCAGTGATTGTGGAGCACGACACAAAATCACCAAACTGTCACATTTTTTGCATAATTCATGCATAGTTCACCAATAACTGCAAAAGTATAAAAAAGCACAGTGCTACTAAGATATACATGATGTTAGTCTGATGACTAATCTGTGTTATTAATGTTAATCAAACAACAAAAGACAAAGAGCTTTAATAAGGATCGGTGTATTCAATTAATATAGTAATGTGTTTTATTTTACATTTGATTATTTCATTTCTGCAATATTTTGTATGGAAGCCTGCTTCTGCCACAGAATTTAAAAAAAAAAATGTAAATCCAACTTTTTATCTCACAATTTGGACTTTTTTGCTCGCAATTCTCACAATTTATATCTCCGATTCATTTCTGATTGTTTCTCTAAATTTGAGTTTACAACCTGCAATTTTCCATGGAATAAAAAAAAGTAAAAATTTTGACACAATTCTGACTTTTTTTTCTCAGAATTGGAAGTTTTTATCTTGCAATTCTGCATTTATATTTTGCAATTCTGTGTTTATGTATTGGAATTCTGAGTTTATCCGAGTAAAAAAGGTAATTGCAAATTTTTATCTTTCAATTCAGACTTTTTGTTTTGTTTTGCAATTCTGGGAAAAAATTCAGAATTGTGAGTTAAAAAGTTGCAACTAGTTTTTTTTTCTGGTGATGGAAACAACCTTCAATTTGAATACTAAACCTACCTGAAAAATGTTTATTTAACTTTAATTTAACTTTATTCTATTTCTCTTTATTTAATTTGTTTCTTTGTCCTACTGTTTGTAAATTGCTTCTTAGTTCTTATTTTTAATATCTTTAAAACGTTTTTAAAAGTTGTGTGTCAGAATTTGATGAGACACCAAATAAACAAGATTTCTGTTTTGTTTAGTTTTTTTCCACAAAATTCTGTAAAATTACAGCCACAAAAATGGTCATTTTGATCACAAAATAAAAAAGAAAAAGTGAAATCTTGGTGGGACTGGTTTTTAGCTTTTACTGTACATTCACTGTACACTTTTTACACTCATTTTAATGCAAAAGTAATGGTGATCCTTGACTTTTAATGGTGACAAAGACCAACTGCACTTTCTAAAGATGGATTTGACCTTCTCCATCTTGCTTATTTAATCAGCACTGAGATCAGGTAAAAAGGGCTAAACTCACGTTGGAGACAGTCTGCGTTCAGGAGGTCCTGGCATTTCTCATGGCATTTGACCCCGCATTCGGTGCAGCGCATGCCCTGCCGGGCGATGCCCCACAGCAGACCCTCACACTCGTGACAGTAGGTGGGTGCCGTGGCCGTCCACACCTCGAAATTATGGGGTGTGGTGGAGGAGATGGGATAGATCAACGCTTGCAGGGTCTTTCTGAGCACATGCAGTTTCTGTGAAAAAGAGAGAATTTACAGCAAGAAGATGCACAATCAATGTTTTTCTCAAATCAATGAAGGTCTTAGAAGAAAAATGAGCGTTCGCAGTAATCACAGCACTCGATATGCATGCTACTGCTGTGAATAGAAATCGATATTATTGCAGTTTTCAGGATAACCTGTGCTCATTAGAGTAACTACCAAGAAAAACACTGCAACTTTGGGAAAGATCAGCATCATGTATATAAGAAATATGAAATTTTGGAGACTCATTAGATATTTCTCTAAATATTTATTTATTTGCTCCAAAATGGCTTATAGTTGCAGTAATTTTGCAATAAGAGGCAGTGTTATTTAGTATATTTTTTATATAAATTTTTTAATTTTGTTTATTTTAATAAATTTTTAAAATAATTTTAGTAATATTTTTAATTAGTATTTTATTTTCCATTTTCATTTTAATTGTTTTAAGTTTGGTTGGTTAGTTTTGTTGTATGTTTTTGTCATTTTTATTCATTTTTATTTTATTTAGTTTATTTTTATTTTTATTTTAGCAAATCAAGTTAAACTAAATGAAAATAAGAAATGTTGCTTTGGCAGCGAGCTGAAATAAAATAAGTTTTTACATTTTATTTATTTTTTTTGTGATTCTTGACTTAGTGGTTTTAATGGTGATGAAAAGACCAACTTGCACTCTTTAAAGACTTATTTCTAAATCAGATTAATCTACATGCTCTATAGTTCAAGAACTCCACTAATAACAAAACACTCCTAAAAGCACAGATGCCTCGGTCAGCTGGTGTTCGGAAAAATCATAATATTGTGGTATTTGAAAAAAAAAAATGATATCATGCTGATATTAATTTCACTAATTATAGAGCGCATGCGAAGCCCACACAGTGTTTTCAATCTGTCCCTGTTAAGACTAACAGGGTGAATCTCACAAAACCAAAACTGTGAAGAGCATGTATGGCATGCCGCATTTCACCCCAAAATTAAAAGAAACATAAAAGAAAAGATTTTGCATTTATATATTTGCAATACAATGAAGCACATTAATTCTTTGCACTGAATTGTTCAAATTAAATATTACATTTTTGGGGTTTTTCACATTAGAGTAACGAGAGCAGTGGAGGAAAATGTGCTGCTTAATTGTCATGAAAACAATTACAATTGCAAAAAAAAGTAATGATCCATAAAATTATTATCCCTTCTTTCTTTCCTTCTTTTGATTTTGAAGTCATGTTGTTGACAGGTTTGATTGGATTCACTCAGTGGTCATTATTTGTTGTGAATGGTTTGCTTTCATAGGCAAAAGCCGTGCAGAAAATCTGACGGCATCTTCTGTATCCTTATGAAAGAGCAGAATGAATGTGCACATAAATCTGCCCTTTTATAGCTAAGACAAAGTGCGAGCGAGAGTGAAGGAGAGGTGGGCTGGTGATGTACAGCACTCTGAAACGATGCTTTCTCCTTTCCCACTTCTGCTGAGACGTGTGTTCTGCACTCCGCCCACAAAGTCATTACGTTAAGAGCTGCCGAGATTTCAGCGTCCAAATGGCTAATAACGAAATAAAGCAAACTAAAAGCACTGCAGAGTGAAAATTCAGGCTAATTAGCAAAGTAAACCTAAAAATGGTGTAGGGAGAAAATTCTTTCACTGGTCTCTGAGGGAAAATTTAGATACAAAACAGCAACAGCATCAAATATGAAGTGCACAAATAACTGACAATGCACAAATAAAACTGCGCTGAATGATTAATGGTGGTGGTCTTAGTTATATGGAACACTTAAAGGGGTCTCTCACACTTACAATTAAACAGGTTGTTTTTTTAGGAATAATAATGTCCACCCTATTTCGTCCGATGTAGATGAGTTTGTTTCTTCATCGGATTTGGAGAAATGTAGGATTGTTGCTCAGCAATGGATGCTCTGCAGTGAATGGGTGCCGTCAGAATGAGAGTCCAAACAGCTGATAAAAACATCACAATAATCCACAAGTAATCCACACCACTCCAGTCCAGCAGTTAATATCTCGAGAAGTGACATCTGTGTGTTTGTAAGAAACAAATTCATTATTTTTCAAATTTTCCAGCTAAAATACGAGTCCTCTATTCATAATATTGCTTTCTCCAGTGAAAAGGTTTTCTGGTCTAAATCAGGAGAGAAATCTACACAGATCAAGCACTGTTTACAAGCCAAAACAGCTCTAAACAAATATGTGGCTGGATTTTGATGTGAGAGGAGAAAAGGAGATGGACTTTTTCACTAGAGGAAGCTTTATTATGGATTATGGACTCAAATTTGAGCTGGAAGCGACAATTTGAAGTTAAAAATAATGTCTTGATGGATTTGTTTCTTACAAACACGCAGCTTATTATTTCACAAGATGTTAACTGCTGCACTGGAGTGGTGTGGATTACTTGTGGATTATTGTGATGTTTTTATCAGCTGTTTGGACTCTCATTCTGACGGCACCCATTCACTGCAGAGCATCCATTGCTGAGCAAGAGATACAATGCTACATTTCTCCAAATCTGATGAAGAATCAAACTCATCTACATCTTGGATGCCCTGAGGGGGAGTACATTTTCAGCAAATTTTCATTTTGGCTAAACCATTCCTTTATATGACCAAAACGATTTAATTATATTTGTCATATCAACATCATAACACCCTGAATATTGCATTTATGAGGTATGATCGCTGCTGGCCGTCACACGCTCTACTCCTGCCTGACTAATGGCAGTAACGTTACGCAAATGAGGAGGGATTAACATCTGGCAAAAACGGAAAATAACTTTCCAATTTAATCCAGCGACTCCAGAGCAACCAGATGAGTTATCCTCAGAATTAAACACTGGGCTATCAGCCAGAGAGAGGGGGAATATTCATGGAGTAGTGGTCAGCAGTGTCACAAACTCCAGCAGAAATGAGGGACGGAGGAATTAAAGCATCTGTCAAACACACAGCCGCTGACCCATACACTTCACAGCATCTTAAACAGATCGTTCAGCCCAATAATGACAATACTCGCCCTCGTGCCATTCCAAACCTTTTCTTTTGTGTACACCAGGAAGAAAACTGGCAGCATATAGGTTTGGAATGACTTGAAGGTGAATAAATAATAATACGATTTTCAAGTTTTGATGAACTAAGACTTCAATTGTTAGAAAAAAGCAGCCCTCTCTTTATTTCTCTGCTCGTCCTTTGAGAAACACCAGCCAATTAAATGTTTGGAAGCGTCCTCCACGCCTGCAGCTCTCGGCTTCCAGACCCACTGTGGAGACGTCTTTGGTTGGGATGTGTTTAGGTGCTAGAAATGCTGTGATGCCACACCATTAATGTGTCTGAAGACCTGCTGCCTGCATCTGTACAGATCATGAGCACTACTGTTCACAAGTCTGAGGGTTTTCTTTGAAAGAAAGTATTACTTTTATTCAACAAGGATGCATTAAATTGGTGAAAGGTGACTGTGAGGTCATTTATAATGTTAGATTTCTATTTCAAATAAATAAATGTGAACTTTCTATCAATCCACCAGGTAAAAAATATATTGGTTTCTACAAAAATATGATGCAGCACAGCTGTAACATTGATAATAATCAGGAATGTTTCTTGAGCAGCAGATCAGCATATTAGAATGATTTCTGAAGATCATGTGACACTGAAGACTGGAGTAATGATGCTGAAAATTCAGCTTTGATCACAGAAATAAATTACATTTTAAAATCTATTCAAATAGAAAGCAGTTATTTTAAATTGTTATAATATTTCACATTTTTACAATATGTTTGATCAAATAAATGCAGCTCTTGCGAGCATAAACTTTCAAAAACATTAAAAAAATCTTACCGACTCCAAACATTCAAACCGTAGCATATGTCAGCTACTAGACATGGAGAAACAACGCAAGTTGCCATCACAAAATATTGAACAGATTTGGTCTTTTGAGTCATTAAAAGCTTCATATAATGAGAAATCAAATTTGAAATGAGTTTAATGCAGAAGAAATAGTAAACTGTGCTAATGTGTGTTCACTTCCCTTCCATCACATACAAATGCCGGTGTAATTTGAAAATACAGTGGTGTGAAAAAGTGTTGCCCCCTTCCTGATTTCTTATTTTTTTTGCATGTTTGCCACACTTTAATGTTTCAGATCATCAAACAAATTTTAAATATTAGTCAAAGATAACAGAGGTGAACACAACATGCAGTTTTTAAATGAAGGTTTTTATTATTAAGGGAAAACAAAATTACATGGCCCTGTGTGAAGAAGTGTTTGCCCCGTAAACCTAATAACTTGTTGGGCCACCCTTAGCAGCAACAACTGCAATCAAGCGGTTGCGATAACTTGCAATGAGTCTGTTAAAGCGCTGTGGAGGAATTTTGGTCCACTCATCAAACAATCTATGCAGAATTGTTGTAATTCAGCCACATTGGAGGTTTTTCGAGCATGAACCGCCTTTTTAAGGTCATGCCACAGCATCTCAATAGGATTCAGTTCAGGACTTTGACTAGGCCACTCCAAAACCTTAATTTAGTTTTTCTTGAGCCTTTCAGAGGTGGACTTGCTGGTGTGTTTTTGATCATTGTCCTGCTGCAGAACCCAAGTTCGCTTCAGCTTGAGGTCACGAACAGATGGCCGGACTTTCTCCTTCAGGATTTTTTGGTAAACACAGGAATTCATGGTTCCATTTATCACAGCAAATCTTCCAGGTCCTGAAGCAGCAAAACAACCCCAGACCATCACACTACCACCACCATAATTTACTGTTGTTATGATGTTCTTTTTCTGAAATGCAGTGTTACTTTTACACCAGATGTAATGGGACACACACCTTCCAAAAAGTTCAACTTTTGTCTCGTCAGTCCAAAGAGTATTTTCCCAAAAGTCTTGGGGATCATCAAGATGTTTTCTGGCAAAACTGAGACGAGTCTTTATGTTATTTTTGCTCAGCAGCGGTTTTTGTCCCCCCCCCCCCCCTTTGAACTCTGCCATGCAGACCTTTTTTGCCCAGTCTCTTTCTTATGGTGGAGTTATGAACACTGACCTTAACTGAGGCAAAGAGGCCTGCAGTTCTTTGGATGTTGTAGTGGGATCTTTTGTGACCTCTTGGATGAGTCGTCGCTTTGCTCTTGGGGTAATTTTGGTCGGCCGGCCACTCCTGGGAAGGTTCTCCACTGTTCCATGTTTTTGCCATTTGTGAATAATGGCTCTCACTGTGGTTCGCTGGAGTCCCAAAGCTTTAGAAATGGATTTATAACCTTTTCCATACTGATAGATCTCAATTACTTTCTTTCTCATTTGTTTTTGAATTTCTTTGCATCTCGGCATGATGTCTAGCTTTTGAGGATCTTTTGGCCTACTTCACTTTGTCAGGCAGGTCCTATTTAAGAGATTTCTTGATTGAGAACAGGTGTGGCAGTAATCAGGCCTAAGTGTGGCTAGAGAAATTGAACTCAGGAGTGATAAACCACAGTTTTAACAGGGGGGCAAACACTTCTTCACACAGGGCCATGTAGTTTTGGATTTTTTTCCCCCCTTAATAATAAAAACCTTCATTTAAAAACTGCATGTTGTGTTTACTTGTGTTATCTTTGACTAATATTTAAATTTGTTTGATGATCTGAAACATTAAAGTGTGACAAACATGCAAAAAAACTAAAAATCAGGAAGGGGGCCAACACTTTTTCACACCACTGTATATTACAATATTAGCAAATCTAAACATTACAGATTGCCCTCTTGACTTGCAAAGCTGCATGGTTTGCAATATATTGCAAGCATATAGTTTAACATTTCAGCTTATTATGACTTGTTGTTAATAATTTATTTTTTATGAAAAACCCAAGCCATACAGTATGATATATTCTGTTACTCATATGCAGGGTCCAAAAAAAATGCAAAGAGGCCATTTACATAAAACATACAACAGCAAAAACCGTCCTTTTTTTTACTAATAGTCAAAGAGAATGAAGAATGCTGGTCATGTAAAACTAAATTATGAATGTTTCTGGCACAGAAAACCTTGACTAACATTATCTCAGGAGAAAACTGACTGAATAATGTCACGGACCGAATCCAAACACTCTCTGTTGATTTTTCTCCCTCTTGCTGTGAGTGTTGAGGACAGATATACTGATATAACACTTTCTGTCCTTGTTTTCCGGTGTCTTCTTAAGCATATGGACGCATGGGCTGCTTTCGGCATGCTTTTCTCGGAGGGATTGGGTCTCTTCTGTAATTCCTCCCTCAGCCCCCTCATCACTTTGTTTCTTTCTCTCACTCGTATTTTACTTTCTTTCGCTCTCTCGCTGGTGTATTTAATGCATTTAAAAACTCTCAGACATCTGTTCGGCCTACTTAGAAATCTGCCGGCCAGCTCTTTATATCTGACCTTCCTCCTTTTTAAGTCTAAGACCCGTCGAAGGCTGTTTGGAAACAGGTGCATCTGAAAGAGTGATTGCAGTGCTGCTATTCTTCAGAGGACTGCTAGTGTTGGATTAAGGTCGACTGGACCGGCCCACTGGAGCCCGACTCTGACCTGTCTATTTATCACTCGCTAACGCAGCCTTCAACTCATCCCGCAATGACTGTACTGTACTGTACTGTAAACATAACACTACTGCAATGCTGTAAGACTAGTGGGAATCACTAGATTTCCTCCAGACTTGATGGGAGTGAAAATCAAGTTTGAAAAATCTAGTCACAGCCACAATTTTGGCTGGATTTTGCCAGGTTAATTCAATCAAATCATTGAAATTGATTATCGTGGTATCAACTATTTCCCTGAAAACTCCACAATATCTACATATGCACTTTGTGCAGCTCTTAAAGGAATAGTTCACCCAAAAATAACAATTCTGATATAATTTGCTTACCCTTATGTTGGCTTAAAACCTGAAAGACTATTTTCGTCCATACAGTTAAAGTCAATGGGGTCCAAAACAGCACTTGACCCCACTGACTTTCATTGTAAGGATGGAAAAACACTGAGATGTTCTTCAAAATATCTTCTTTTGTGTTCAACAGAACAAAGTCAGAACGGTTTGGAAAGACATGAGGTGAGTAAATGAGGCATTTTTGGTGAACTACCAGCTTTCTAGAAAATATGACTTATTCGACTGTTTTATGAGGCAACAGGCTTTTGTGCCTAAACTACATTACCCATCATTCTCAGCAGCAGGACAATAATTATAGAGTGTTTTTCAGTGGTCTTGATTCTGAAAGTATTTTTCTCATCGGCATTATAAAAAAAACTTTGTTCATTTATAAGCCATGAACCAAACCAACAAGCTACAAAGTGAATCACAACATTACAAACACTGATTTTAAGCAAAAAAGTGTTTGAAAATCGAACAAAAAAACAAAGACATTGTAAGGACTTTGTTTAGGGAAACAACGACAATCCCATAGAGCACTGCAAATGACATAATCAAATAAAAAATTATGGAAAAATATAAAACTATTGTTTTAAAGATATATATTTTACATTTATTGCATATATATATAAATAGTTGCATGCTTGTTTCGACTCTCTGATTGATGGTTATTTCTTTGCCAAATAATGGGTAATATCGTTTTTCATTAAGATTATTCCCACTGATTATTTTTTAAATAACTTAAGCATACACTATCGATTTACAGCCTCATAGCTCACATTATGTCTCTTTAATGGTTTATAATGGTTATTGCTACAAATCAATTCCCCTATAGAGAAAATTAAGGGGATTTTTACTTCCAGAGCCTGACAGTTGCGCTCTATTATAAAATAAACAGATACATCCTCCATTACTAATGCACATCCAGGTAATTTTGTTGTCAAAAAACTTCCTGTCTTTGTTGGTAGATATAAACAGAGAGAACGAAATAGGAATTACTCAGCATGTCCATTTTGTGCATGAACGCACATCATGTTATAATTAAAACTCCCCAAACGCATAAGCAGAAAATTCCCAGGCGAAATTTGAGGACAGAGTTAGTCTTCAGCTCAGGTAAATTCATGCATCTCGCTATCACAACAGAGAAATTAATTTCACATCACACCGAGTCATTCTGGGCCGTTTATTCTGCGGATCAATTAATGGGAGGCAAGAAGGTCTGGGAAAAAAGAAGAGTAATTCTTTTTTTATTGATTAAGACGTTCTTTCCTCTCTCAGGGTTTTGGCCCCTCCATCGAATCAAAGTACAAGAATACAATTGAAACGGGAATTATCGATCAACACCCAAATAATCAGAAAGCATCTTAATGCGGATACAACAGCGTCACTCGCTTAAAAGCTGATAAGTGCTTTCTATTCATCAAAGAAACCTGAAATAAATATATAAAATCACAGTTTCCACAAAGATATGAAGCAGCACAACTGTTTTCAACAATGATAATAATAATTAATGTTTCATGAGCAGCAAATCAGCATATTTAGAATGATTTCTAAAGGATCATGTGACACTGAAGACTGGAGTAATAATGCTGAAAATTCAGTTTTGCATCACAGAAATAAATTACATTTTACAATATATTCACATAGAAACAAAGTTATTTGAATTTGTAATAATATTTCACATTTTTACTGTATTTTATTATCAAATAAATGCAGCTTGGTGAGCAGAAGAGACTTATTTAAAAATTCAAGATCGTCTTGAAACAAATTTTTCAACCAGCACAGAAAATAATTCAAATCAAATCAGTATTTCATGCCCATTTATTTATTTACTTTGTAAGTAGCTTTGTATAAAGTCACTACTTATGAAATAAATATATATTTAGTGAGTAGCTGCTGTGGTCATGGTCCTGATCACCTCGTCAGGGTTTATTTTGTGACAGTGACTGAGATTATAAATAGGCTTCTTTTTAAATCTTGTTCATTTGTTCTTGCCTCTGGCTCTGATGTGTGTTTCTGTATCAGTTGTGACTTTATGCATGAGCGTTACATTAGTGCCACATGATTGCTCCTCATTAGACTCTGACTGGCTGCTTACAGAGTGATTTATGCACGAGTCTATATGGTGAAAGCACTGTGTGCGTGTGTGTTTAAAACTCACCAGCTCCTCGTTGTTCAGAGTCGATCTGTTCACGAGCCCAAACGCAATGAGCCCAAACGCAATGCCTGCCTTTCGAGCAGCCAATGTCTGGAAAGAAAAAAGGAAACAGTGAGAAAGAGCCAGAGAGAAAGACAACGCTCAGGAACGCAGTCAAATGCTACAGGGCAGAAATCGGTTATGTTAGGCTGAATGTTATCATGCGACGCAAAGATAAAACTTGATTACTCAGGCTGGGAAACCACTTTCACTTTCAAGCAGATATTCACCTATTACCCTACTGAATGCAACTCTCGGAAAGCTTTTCATTTTATGTTCAATAGAAGAAAATGTTGTTTGTATTCTGTGCAGTGTAATATGCTTTCATTTCGTTAGGTTTAGTGTGATTTTAAAGATTTCAGGAGACAGATGTGCTTTCTCAATAACAAGACAGACTAACTGAGGGCTCTTTGCTCACATTTCACGAGTGCAAATAAAAATGATAGGTCTGTCTCAAAACTAGTGCTGCTGTCTACATAAAGCAAATAATGGTTAACACAGTCCATTTTAACAGGACTGAATGTGTTTTTCTGAGCTTGCTGCCATGCATTTCTAGGATTGTATTCTCTATGAAGGATGCTGTCTTAAAATTTGATCAAAGTAAGACTGCATGCATTTAAGAACAGCCTTTACACCACAAGTGTGCACATAATGCTTAAAAATGCTGTCTAGTAGGTAGACGGCTCACTAGGATTTGGAACAGAGCTGACATTTTCTGTCATGAACGAATTATGAAACAGTCTTTATTTTTAAATCAAATAATGAAAGCTCTATTATTTTCTCATGTTGAAAAATGTTCCTTGCAAAATCAGAAAAACAAATATGAATGAATGAACGCATGAATAAATAAATATATACAAAATAAAATAGAAATAAATATAATATGAAAATTAAGTATTAAATAAATAAAATGAAAAAAAAATTTGCTATTATTTTTGCATGTTGAAATGTTCCTTGCAAACTCAAAACAAATAAGAACGAATGCATAAATATATATATAATATAAAATTAAGTATAAATATATAAAATAATAAATAAAATATATAAACATAAAAATGTACTAATTAAACCAGCCAATATGAATAAAAATCAAACAAACAAACACATTTTAAAATGCTTTAAAGACCGTTTGCATAAATACATTTGTTTATGGACAATGCTATTTGTCCATCCAAGAAATGAAAATATGATTTGTCTTCAAATTTATGCCCATTTAACACTAAACATTCAACCTAAGGTCCATGTACAGTAATGTCTGTTGTCACTATTATTCATACAAAGGCTGGGTCCAAAAAAAAAGCATTTTAAACGGGAACCACCTAATGAAAACAGCTTCAAACAAGCTTCCATGGCACCATAACATCATGTATAATGAGCTAGAACAAATTAAAGTGAACTTCAAGCATATTTAGTAGCTAAAATAATGTCATTTTTATACTTTCCAGCAATCCTCAAACCACACACAAGATTGTGCGATACCATAGGCAGATATGTACACATCTGTGCTGCTTCAACTGACTAGATGAAAATATCTAAGTAGACAAACACTGGATTCAGATGCATTCATTAAAAATGCAAAAGACTTACCAAAGCCTAGTGTGTCCAGATGCAGAAAAAAGCAGAAAAAACACAAAATTAGACATTTTGCAAAGGCGAGCTGTAATTTACACACAGTAAGCACATCTTTTTACGTCATACCTGCCATCATGCATAAAATCAGATCGAGTTTTTGGTCTAAAGAGCAGAGTGAAAGCTGCAGAGGTGAGGCTCAATCCTTAAATAACTCACCTCTGACATGCAGTAGAAATTTACAGTTCACTCATGCATTTGCTGTGTAATTGATTAGTTAAGAAACTGAAAGGCACCCTGACAAATTCCTACTGCCTGCAATACTGTTGCTATTACTGCTACAAACAGACAAGACGGCATGTGTCAAAGCCAGCTCAAAAAACACGATCCAAAGAGTTCAGGACAGAGAAAGACAGCAAGAAAGAGTCAATGAGGGGGAAATGGGAGCCGGTCAGAAGTCAAAAAGCCACGATTAGCCATATTTAGATCGGCAGGCACAGACAGCGGACCATACTGGACTCGTCTTTACCATCTGACCCTGAACCTGATGGTGGTAAAGACCAAGCGGGCTGCTAACGGCCCCTCAAAGCAGTGGTGCATAAGAAAATAGGGTAGATTTGACCTCTACATGAACGTCAAGTGTTGATGTAAGTCTCGACATGCACTTGAATTGCTGAGGGTTGCTGCAGGCAATGGATTCGTCTGAATTTTGACATAAAGCCCCCGCTGCAGTTTTGGGGCGGGTCCCTCGATCCCCACCCTCCCGTGACCGACTGTCGTTGCCCTGAAGCAATCACACAGCCAACAAGGGGACAGAAACAGGGGACAGAGGCATGATGGGATAGACCAGATCTGACCCAGTACAGCACTGACTTCATCCACGCTGTAAAAGGCTCATTGGCGCAGGTCACTTTTACATGGATTTAAAAAGGCACACAGTTAAATCAGAAGTCAATGAAGTCCTCAGATATATTTTTGGGTAGAGTTGTCAACATTTCGGTTTCGAATGCATCGATTGAGTCAAAAAACAAGCGTTTTGGAGAGAAATCTGACAACTCACGGAAAAATATTGCCCATAAGTCAATATGGGCCCAAGTGGGAACGGACCACAGGACACGCCAAAAAACCAAAAGAAAACTGAATGATGACCCGTACTTACCAAAAGAGGGTTGGTTTTTAATTTCATGCAAAATATGGATAGATACAGCATCAACATTTGTCCTTCAGAAGATGAACAGTTGCACAAAACTCAATGCAAGAATCGGTTAAGAATCTTTCGCTTTAACAAAACCATAAAGAAACAATGGACACAAAGACACGGACTGCAAGAACTCAAACAAGAAAAAAAGAAATCCTACGAAATGTTAACGGAACAGTTCACCCAAAAATATAAATTTGCTGTTAATTTGATCACCCTTTACAGTTTCTTCAGTGGAACAGTAAAGAAGATATTTAGCTGAAACTGTGGTCCTTGGTGATTCATAAAATGTAAGTCAATGGCTACCGTCACTTTTAGAGTAAAAAAAACATACCAGGCAACACAAAATTAATACCCATGTCTCCAGACGATATATTGATGTGTTATGAAGCGAAATGATCAGTCTGTGCAAGAAACTGAACATTATTTATAACATTATTACCTGTAATCCAGAGCCTCAGTCAAACAGTCTGGAGTGATGTCCGGTTTCCACGAATCATTCTTCTGAACCGGTTCTTTTCAGTGAGCTATCTGAACCAATTCACCAAATCCGACTGAACCGCCTGACAGTCACTCCGACTCAAAATGAGCCAAAATAGCGGCATATCTGATCCAGTGATGAATCAACTCGTTCAGCGCTCCAGTTCCTCCAACAGTCACTGAACTGAGAAAACAGTTTGACTCAAACCGAAGAGCCGCTGTTACGAGGCTCTGGATTACAGGTAATAATGCTGTAAATAATCATTTTCTTGACAGTCTGATCATTTCACTTCATAAGACCTCAATATATCATCAGGAGCCATGGGTATTAATTTTGTGTTACTTGATATGCTTTTTTGACTCTCAAAGTGAAAGTAACCACTTGCATTTTATGAATCATCAAGGACCACGGTTTCAGCTAAAACTCTTCTTTACTGTTCAGCTGAAGAAAAAAAAGTCAGCTACATCTTGGACGGCCTGAGGGTGAGTAAATTAACAGCACATTTTCATTTTTGAGTGAACTGTTCCTTGAACAAATAGAAAAATATAAATAGAAACACATACTACATAGATGCTATGGATCAATCATTCGCCATCTAGAATCTTATAAATTAAACAACACTTCATTATCAATATATGAGCCCTACACATTTAAAGACAAGACAGATGATTTGAACTCTGCAGATATTGTGGTGAACACCAGGCGAGTGACCTACTTTTACTCTGGTGGGGCGTAAAAGCCTCAAAATAGCATCAAAACATAAACACGTGTGCGCCTCCATCTTGCATGTGCTCTGCTGACAGTGTTGGGTTGTAAAATCGGACTAGTGACCATGTGCACGGTGGGTCTGATTGGCTAATACAGTCTTCTAAAGCTCCATCAGTCAAACATAACCGTGCCGGGTGTGATTACTCACCAGGTCTCGGACAATAGGCATGGTCCTCTTGCGACGTAAATCTGGCATGCTGTCAATGCCGTAAAGTATACTGCCAACCCTGGGGATAGAGGCAGATTTAGAGTCTATTAATACCATAATCATGCTGTACGCTATGAAACATTACCCGGCTAAAAAGCAGTCGGGTGATTTACAGCACCGGCAAATAACATGGGATGAGCAGGAACAGGAAGTCCATCATGACCGCTCTTGTCTCACTCAGGCCCACTGCATGCATGCATGGAAGAATACTTTGTCATTGGGCCGCATACAACTATAGCACAATAAGAGTGCTGTATCCCACAATGCAAGGTGCTCACATTGATTATTCATTTCTAGCTAAATGCTGTAAATTATTAGCATCATCTTCTGCATTAATTATTTGAGCAGATTAAAAAAGGTTGCATTTAACACAATGAATTTAATGGATTTGATTGGATTAAAAATGCAAAATAAATATTTTTATAAATACCTTTAAAAATATAGATAAAATAACGCTTGGGTTTTTAATATCTACTTATTGAGTTTTTATTTGATTAGGCCAGCAATGTTGCATTAAAAATATTAAAATAAATATTTAATTTCCAAAATATCTATATGCTCATATAATTAATAATTTGATTATTAATAACTCCTTACTGAGTTTTCATTTGATTGTACCACCAAATGTTAAGAGAATTTTACACAAAACTGAATTAAACATATAAAATAAATATTTAATTTACAGTATGATACTCTATGCTTAAATAAATAATGCTTTGATTATTTAATATCTCCTTATTGAGTTTTTATTTGACCAGATCACCAAATGTTAAGAGAATTGTACACCCAATTGCATTAAAAATGTAAAATACATATTTAATATCCAATGTGATACCTATAAGTTTAAATAAATAATGTTTAGATTTATTACTGATTTATTATTTAAATGGACCATCAAAAACAGAGAATTTAACACAAAATTGCTTTTAAAATGCAAACTCTTTATATTCAACATAAAATCAAGATGGATGCAATTTAGCATTCTACTGTTTGAAATGTTTATTGTTGCATAATGCATACTTTTTCACATAGTAGTTTTTTAAATAGTAGGCAGCATGCAGAATGTTTGTGTTGCTCTGGAAAATAACACTGCTGGTCAATATTGCTAAAATACACACACACACACATACACACACACATACAATCTAAGAGTTTAGATCAGGTCAGAACATTACAAACCCAG